>CM068371.1:457154154-457419154 GCA_034769895.1 Magicicada septendecula
ATGATGGAAATTGGATACTATCTCATACCAAGCATTTATAACATATCTTCAAATACACAAACGCAAAATTAAGACATTAGATTGAACGTAATGTGTCCTGAAGCCTCATGTGGGTTCAAACGCTTAGCAATGTTTTTTGTAAAGAAATATTAAAAGGACAGGTTATTAAAGGTTATTAAAAAATGTAAAATGTATAAAAAGTCAAAGCAAATAAAAGATTGTATATGTTTTATGAAGTATAATCAAATGAAGGAATTTTAAAATATTTGTTTACATGTTTTATAGAAATTATTAAAAATAGGTTAAAAGTTAATGAAAATTTACTAAAAAAGATGAAATGTTAACGAAATAGATATATCAATATCTAAGTAAGATTGACAAAAACGTTTGATGGCACAAGAACTACGAATGGTTTTAGCACAGATGCCAAATATAATCAAAGAAACGACTAAGGATAAGAATGAGTACAGAAATATAATAGCAAAATATTTGTGCAAAAAAAATCAACAGACAAGGGAGGCGTAGTGAAATCGCAGAAAGATTAGTCTTAAAAGTATGTAAGACTACTGGGGAAAGAATAAAAAAGGAAGTTTGCAAATCGACTCAAAATGACCTTAATTGATAAAAACTCATAGGCGCATACCAACAACATGTATCTGCAATTATGTCTGCGTACAGTGTATTCAGTTCCTGATGAAAATAGTAAATTTTATAGAAACGTGAAAGCAAAGGTTTTTACATTTTGTACTCTGAAAATCTTTTAAAAATATAAGTTATCAAAAGAGTAGCCATTTTTTTTTTTTTTTAGCAGCACAGAAACAACCAATTCATCTTATTTCTCTGAAGGTCACAGAAGGTAGGGTTTCACTTACAAACACTTATTTATATTAACTACATATATATAAATCACCTTATGATAAAAGGGCATATTTGTATATTGCCAAATGTCTTTTTGAAAATTGGAATTTTTTTTTAATATTTTAGTACATTTTGATACTAAAATTCATACACAAAAACTTCATATTAGTATTAAAAACATACAAATACTTTAAGTGAAGGCTCATAAACCTTACAATATCTTATAATATACTCGTTAACAAGAAGTTACTTTACACTTCTAAGATATGCATAAAGTTTTCAAACATAAATATAAAATATGACAACACAATGTTAATAATAATAAATTGTTTATTTACAAAGAAATACATAATAAGAGAAAAACATTAAAACAATTTAGTTACTGAAAATTTTAATTTCTTATAATAATTTAAAGAGAATTCGAGACATTTTTACCTTGATGTACATCATGGTTGCTACAATTTTGTGTAAGTACATCAAAGTAAAACAAAATAATAGAAACCATGATGAAAGTACATCAAACTACATGGCCGTTAAAGATAAATATCCAGTGAGGACTAACATAGTTATAAACAACAGCACTTTAGAACAAGTGGGCCGTTTCAAATATCTCGCCTATGGAGTAACCTATGAATCTTATATGTCATAAAGGAGAAGCTAAATAAATTTATGAATATTTGTGATACGATTAATAGAAATCTTAGAAATAAATCAAAACACAGCACAATGATCAAGTTTAATAAGACAGTTGTTGCAATACCCACATTGACGTATGGGAGTGAGGTGTGGGTCATAACAAAAAAGGAATGCGAGAAGATTCAGAGTGCTGACATGGAGTTTCTTCGAAATACGTTAAATCAGAGATTGCAGGATAGAATAAGGAATGAGGATATCAGGGCAGAACTCAAAGTAAAGGACATAAATGAAATTATTTTAATTTAGAGGGACGATGATGGGTTCATCTGCAAAGGATGACAGAGGATCGATTGCCGAAAGATTGGACTGAACTATACTGCTATTAGTGGAGGAGACGTGGGTCGCCGGAACAAGTATATATAACCTAATACTTGAAGAGAAGAATAAGACGAAGAATCAAACTATCAAGATAAAATTAGTATTTGTTTATCAGGAATATGTCCAATAGCTTTCTAAACATCTTCATGTTTTTATTTATATACAACCACGTGCCGTGTTGAGTGTCTTCAGTTATACATCAGCTTATTTTTCCTTTTAGAATAAAAGTATCCACGACTAGGCTTACTTTACTTCACTGGATAAGCATACTGTTGACGTTTCGTTTCGTTTTCCTTTAGATGAAATAAAAATTTATTACAAAAATGTTTCGCCAGACATTACTATTTTTTTACACACTTTTAACACAACTTAGACAATCATTATATATGTCTTTAATAACTGATTTTATAAAGCTTCAGCAGTAAAAATAATCTGAAACGTTTCAATGAATTCTCACGGTCAGTTAATTTGTACTACAGATAACAGATTTATGTTAAAACATATATATATGTTTGTTAACACCCACTAATAATTATAAAACGTTGTAAATTTGTAACTATTAAATTTTGAATGTATTATAACACTTTTTTGGGTGGAGGGGTTGCTTGAGACTGGTCCTTGTTACGCCCAGGCTAGGGTTGGTCTAGGGAAAGCTCCCTGGAGCCAAATGGTAAGGAGAATCCAGGGAGTCTTACGCCAGTGCAGGCCGGCCGTTCAGAAGGTGGAGGCACGTTGAAGGAAGACTAATGCATGTAGGATTATTTGTGCGTCTATGTAGTTGGTAGCCAGGTGTGGGAAGGAAGAGACTTAATCATTATTAAAACACATAATGATGCATTCTTTCACGTACCCCTCTTTTTTTCCTCAAAACATCAAAAATGGAAAAATGTCAATTGTGGTCTTTCAACATTGAGCGATACAAATATTCTAAAATGCCTTTACAGCCAGACACAAAACGGCACGTGGAAGGAGAGCGGAGTATCATCACTGCCTTTGCTGTAGCATTTTACACACACTAACCTCGAACATTTCTCTAATGTAGTCCCCAAAGGTGGGTTGTTACTTTTTGCACCGAGAAGAGAGAAACGATCATTTCGAGAATGTGTGAATATCTTATCTCAGTTAAAACTCGGTTTTCCCGTTGTTTCGTTTTCGAAACGACTCCCAGTGGGTACATATTACAGTGTTCCTTTCCTAAACAAAACAGAAGCAGTTTTGTAATAGGTCGGGTTTTTTTTGTGAACTGCAAAATTCTATAGTATCTTCAGTCGTCCTTAGTTTTTCTACTGCAACTTATGGAGTTATGAAAGAAACACTTACCTAACTCTGATGCAAGTTCAAAATAATATTCAGATAATTATAGATTTTTTTTATGTTTAAGCAAATAAACGTTTCTTATTTTTATGCTTCTTGTCGCGCAAAGTTTGACTCGTTCCGACTCATAAATCGTAAATTGCATATATAAAATTTAAAAAATATTTAGTCAGAAATTACAAAAAATGTACTTACACAAATTTATATTAAAAAATTGATTTATCTATTTTTTAAACCCTGTATAGGTGAAGACAATTAAAAGAATCAAAAATAAAATAAAGTATTTATGCAAAAAAGAGATGCATTTCAATTAAAGAAATAAACTAATAATAATATTAATATTTGTGATACTCTGGAAAATTTAGGACAATGTTATTTACGGACGCTAATAAATAGTCAAAGACCAGTAGAAAATAATCGGCTTTGTTGAATGGCGTAGAGATAATTCTCCGGCTTCGACAATGCTCAATGAGCCGGCTTTCCGCCTAGCTTAGATGCACTGGGGAAAACGTGGACGCCAAACTGCCATTACGTATCCCTGTTTACAGTTTCATATAATGCGTATACAAGGTTTGCAAATACCATACATCGAGTTAGCTGATAATAAAATTACAAATTTAAACAGCTTCAGTATTACGTAGAATATTATTTAAACCTTTGTTATTTCCGTCTACAGTACACAATGACGGTGGGTTTTCACCTACACAAGGTGAAAATAAACCTATGTGGAGTGTAATCATTTGAAGATATTAAATACAGAATGAATAAAAAACAATACAGATTGAAAAACAAGAAAACGCCTCCGACTAATAGTTTATAATAATAACACTTTACCTGTAGAAGCATCATTGCGCGCGCGCGCGAGCGAGATATGTTATTGCAAAGAAGTGGATTTGTGAATGATGTTATTATTTTCTGACAATCAACTTTGGTTATGTTATTGTTTATAAAAATAAATTAATATGTTGGAAAAAAGATTAGTTTTACAAATTAAATTAAATTTCAGTACAATAAAATTAATTAATATTAAAATATTTATTTTGTCTAATTTAAATTATGACGTCTTTACTGATGTAATATAGTCTTTATTACATCCCGGAATTGATCCCGTACGGTCAAAAATTTTTATAGATGGTACTGTCCTGGAACAAGTTAGCAATTTTGAATACCTGGGCTACAGTGTGTCTTATAGTGTAACCAACGACGTTGGGAATAAGTTGCATAAGTTCAACTTTATGTGCGAGACAATTAGGCGAACCCTTAAGTCAGCAAGTAAAGGAACACCCCTAAAATTTTAAAAGTTGATGTAAATACACTTCTTTATGGGTCTGAGAATTGGACTTTAAGGAAAGGCCAGGCCAGTCGCATCCAAGCGGCTAAAATGAGATTTCTCAGGCACGTGACAGGGTATACTCTCCATGATCATGGAAGGAACGCAGATATACGGCAGGAACTGAATATTACTAGTATACTCGACAGGATCGCCCAGTATCGGCTGAATTGGTGGGAACATCTTTGCCGAATGGATGACTGCCGCATCTCCAAGCAACTCTGGAACTATAAGCCAAGGGACGGAGAGGTGTGGGACGTGAAGTGCTGGAGTCCGAGGAAGTGCTGGAGTGTGCAGCTCTAATCTTTGCCTACTTGTGACCAGAACAAACCATCCTTGGTTCAATCCGTGAAAATGATGATTACGATATAGTCTTTACTTTTTTTTTAATTTATAATTGTATACAAATAATGTAAGTTCACTTCTCTTTAAAGTCCACTCCATCCAAATCCTTCAGACGACGAGTTGATCCTATCAGGAAGAATACGTGAGTTGATATACTCTGTCTGGTTTCAGGGTCGCTTTCGGGCATGGTTTTATACACTTTCACCGCAAACTGGTACTGATACTACTTATGAAGTGTTATGCTTACACCTCTCCAGTAGACGTGACGTCTATATTGTAACGTTACCTCGTGGTTACAAAATAATAATGTTATAATTTGCTAAATTTGAAATAGAAAAATTTTATTTCAAAATAAAAAAAAATTTTTTTTTTTCTGAAAGAATATTTGTTCTGGTTTTTTGTTATCTGCATTTAGGAAGTAAATTTCGTTATTGTCTGGTGTAAAAATTTTAATTATATTATGGTTGTTAGTGTTGTGGTGTCACCTTCTATGAATAACTTCTGTGTTAATATGGTTAACTCCGGTACTGGTCGATAGACGGTTCTTCTTCTTCTTCAATATGCTCCTTATTTTCGTAAATACCGTCTTTCGGTTAGTCCGTGTTCTTGAATTAACTTATCCTTAATTATATTTAAAGTAAAAATCAACCAATTTGCATAATTAGAGTGTTTATTAACCATGTATTAAAAATATCGATAGTAATCGATTGTTGACAACAGTATCGACTCGTTACTCAGGGCCGGTCGACAAAAACTTTACATTAATAGTGTATATAAAATATTTTTCTTTTAACGGTTATGTTAGAATAGCCAGAGAAGGGTAGGGCCAAGAAAGTATAACATTTACAATAAAAATGTCTTAAAATTAACAATTACAAAGTTATTAATCAATATAGAAAGTTTATATAGTATAATATTCGAACCAATGCAGACTAGACGTTCATTTGTTCCACCTCGAATAGAATGCTGGGAAAATCAAAATGGCCGACAGAAGTATGCGTAGTTGAATGTCAATCACCTCGACGAATATTTCTTACAATAACGATGTCTTTTCACTGTTTCTTCGCCTCAGCAATTGTGGATATTAGTTCTGGAATTAAATGAGTGTTCCTGTTGTAGTGTTTATTAGTTCACTTGGTGTAAGTGTGTGTTATTATGTCTATTTCACTTTGGTTAAATGTGTCGTATATAACCCTTTTTGTTTCGTCAGTAAAATTTATTTGTAGTAGTGTTAGTTCAATTATTTAGGCGTATGTGGTACTATTTATCTGTAGTTCACTGTTTATTGTTTGTTTTCACTGCTTCTCAAGTTAAAATTCAAACTTAAAAAATTTACAAAATTCGCACTGAATCGATTTAAGTATCGCACGCCATTAACATAGGTTATACGGAGCAAAACCTCGTTTAAGTGTTCGCTTCAACGGATAGTAATTAACTGTTCTCATTTCCTTCGTCTCCTGAAAATCTTAGCCAATTTAATATAGATCATACATTGTTTCAAATTATCT
Source organism: Magicicada septendecula (assembly GCA_034769895.1). Lineage (NCBI taxonomy): Eukaryota > Metazoa > Arthropoda > Insecta > Hemiptera > Cicadidae > Magicicada > Magicicada septendecula. The sequence continues at coordinate 457,160,524 of CM068371.1, forward strand.
TAGCTTCCGATACATTTTGTTTGAATTCATTATACACGGAAAATATTTTCGTTATTATTTAACTGTATAAAATACTAAATACATATTCGGTTTCTATAATCTCTTTTGCTTATTTTGATACTAATTAATATAGTTTTACAAAGTTTTATTTAAAAAATTATATTTCTTTCATGTTGGAAAAGTAGGCTTAAATTTGTGTTTCCTGTCCTTGTTCAGATAATAGCCACTTTCTCTGATATAATTATTATTATACTGAACCTAAGATTGATATAATTGTTTATCTTTCCTTATTTTCTTGCAATTTTGTTCATTAGTTATTGTTTTTAAATATAATTCATTTATCTATGACTCCTCCTCTGAACTTTTAGTTAATACATTTCATTTTTATTTATAATTTTACTTATCTTCTGACAATATCTTTATAAAGTATAAGTTACATTGTATTACTATATGGTGGGTTTATCTTACATAAATTTCATCAGTTTAGTTGGTTTATAGAACTAGATTTGTCAATTATAATGTAGTCTAAATTTACTATCTGGCCTAGACTTTATCTGTTGTTACTTACAAAGTTTTTAATAACACAGTTAGTTAATACCCTTTTCTGACCTTCTATTCTAATATAATATTCATTAATAATTTCTTCTTTTACTACTATAGCCTTTAGTATTGATTTTAAACAATTAAAACATAACAATTATTTAACATTAAATCTGGTATTTAGAATAGTACCCTTTTTTGGAACGATTACTTACAGTAACTTCTAAAAAACATTTTACTATATAGGAATGATATACACATCAGATATGGCATTCCTAATTCAAACTACTAAACAAAATAACATTTTATAAATACAAGGATTAATCTCTATTTCTAATTCTTATTTATAGAGTTCATATATGGAAATTGGAACCTAACATTTTGTTCCATTAAATTTTTAACACTCCCTTAAAACTATTTGGTCACAGTCTTATCTGTTTTTCTTAATTTTAGGGAAGTATTCCCCGTCACTTTATGTACTAACTCCAAGCTTTCTATTTATACTATTTATTCCATTGAATGTTCTCATATAAACAGTGGCATTTTATTAGAAAGAGTATTCATTGCTCCTTCACCATATTATTTGATTAAATAACATTCATGATACTATTTTTAAAAAACACTTAAAGATATTTAAATGTACAATAATTCATGTACCTTCTCAAAGTTTATTTATGATAATCTAATAACTTGCACTTGTCCCTCGTTATTTCTTGATACTATCACTAGTCCTTTCATAGTTTTATAATATCGAATTGTTTAATCATGGGGGAACCGTTAAGATTTGTCTATTTAAATTATACAATAACTTTCTTGGGTGCACTTCTACTTAGCACTTTAAAAACTTTTTGTTTTTATTAGTTTTACATGGGTTTATGGTTTGTTGGGGTGTTATACTTTCTATAGTGACATTTACTTTCTTTAGGGGTTTTTGTTTTCTCCCTATTGGGTTTATTTTGGGTATTGGTCGTGTTCTACTTCCTCTATTCTATGTGATCTTCACTTGTCCCTGTTCATTAGGTATCTTTGTTTGTTTTGGATGTCTTCCTTCTTCATTCTTGGTTTCTTCAGTACCATTTCGTTATTATTTACTTTTGTTTATACTGGGCTGTTTACTTGGTTTGGGTAGCTTCCTTACCTACTCTTATCCTACCTGGGTATTATTGTTCTTTAAATTTTAGTATTCTGTGGTTTTATTTTGTTGTACATTCATATTAGTTGCAGATTTTTTTCTTTATGTTTACTTTTTCTTGTTATAATGGTAATTTATTATGCTTTTTATTTGGTTTTCATTTGGATCATTCTGGATATTCCATATACTTGATTTTTACTAATGATCATCTGGTAATTGGTTTAAGTGGATTATCTGTCATGCTACAATATATATCCTAATCGTAATATGTTGTACTTAGGCGGAATAGCACAATTATAATGTATCTCGCAGTAAGTCAAAAGGGATTATCTAACTTCCTTTCGTCGCGACTGCGTCATCCATCAATGCTGCGTTTTCTCGTGTGGATTCCCAAGAGACACTAAACTTTATGTCGGAGTTTTATTTTTTAATTGAATTTCTCGTAATTAGATTGGTTCTTTAGTAATCCTTTCTTATGTTTTTTTTACAGATAATAAAGGTTCCTGTGCAAGAAGGCTTTGGGACAGAATAACTCTTGTTCAAAACACTGAAACATCTTACAACCAATATTATGTGCTATAAAACGCATAAAATTACGTACCATTTTTACTTTAAAAACGCATACATTAAATTACTAATTTCTAAAATAACTACTGTTATAAGGTAGTTCTCTTATTATGAGTATTCTGTATTTTCCCGATCTAAAAATTTTCCATACGTCGAAAAGTATTTAAATTAACGTGTTTTCTTCTAAATATTTCGTAACCTAATTTCGTAGTCTAACACACGCGCACTCCACACACGACTAAGTAGCTTTACATACTATCTCACTCCAGCGAAAATTGTTTTACTAACTTTAAAGTATACTTAAAACTAATATTTTTAACAATGTTCTTTATCAACTAATTTATAATGTTCAGTCCTAGAATCTCTACTGATTCATACAGTGTATTTATATTGTTACGACTGTCCAACTGATGGTCATATGGTACAGTGGAAAACAAACCAGAAGACACCAATAAAGTCGCTAAACACCAGCTTTAATTCTAACAATTAAGAGTTTGTAATCATTAAGTTAGTCTCTTACAACTGATCAAATACAAATTGTTCACACGCAAAAATGGCAACTTACAGAGTCTCGTAAAATTATAAAACACATAACACTTCGCCACAATACTCCGAACAGCACTGGAATAAATAGCCACTGAAACTGAAACTAAGCGTCGCTAAAGTCTTGTATTTATACCCGGCTGAGATTCCAGAATAATCCGCAATACTCATCTACCAAGAAACCGTAGAGCATAATTCATTGCAGCCTTGAAAACAGCGCCCGTGGACCGGTATGGTCTGGAATAGCCTTGTTGCGGACACAAGACAAGTGTCACGTAATTGTCCTTCATCTCAAAGTAGCAGAAATATGTACCCGCTCGCACACACGCGCGCGTATGTTTTAGCCGGGCTTCACTGGAATAACCGAGAAATACGTAATGTTCTGTTATGGTGAAACATTCCCCCCCTTAAGCCTGTTCGTCCCGAACTGGCAAACCATCTCTGAAGTAATGCTTGGACAGGCGATCTACATAGATGGTCTACTTGCGAAAGATAATTCTCTGGCTCTTCGAATTTAGTCTCGTGTGACACGAACACCAAATTCCCAGGAATATGCGTCTTCTGCTCAACCACTAGTTGTGCGGGAATCGCTTTCGTTGCGTCATGCACTGTAGACCTATACGCCATTAGCTGGTCTAAGTCTAATTGGTTCTTGTAAAAAACCGTTTGCGCAACTTCATCTTCAGCAACGCTTCCCCCGGCTTTACCCTTTGCTCCATTCCAATGCAATGATAATGTTTCTTTCTATATATATAGTCTATGTTTGATAACTATGACGTCTCGTGTAGTTGTTGAAAGATAACAATTTATACATTAGATGTGTATAAGATAAGCCTAGTTAAAGACCACACACAGCTAATGTGGGTATGCATGCACTAATGCACTATGTAGCAGACATTCGTTTACACATTCAGTAAATGAATTAAATACATATAAATAAGAAACTGAATATAAAACAATATCTTTTTGCCGGTATTAATGTTTTGCTTTCATTTAAATACGAGTTCTTTTATCTTTGCTATATCTTTTATATTTTTCATTCTAAAATTTTACAGTAAGATTATCAAAAACTGACTTAACCAATAGAGCCAATTTTCCTTACTTCAGAAAAGCGATCGGTATAAACTGAAAATGTATGACATATACATTTACTCTGAAAGTCCACTGGAAAGTGTATTAAAGTCGGCAGACAGTATGGATTTCATATTTTTCTCCTTCGTTAGTTTCAGTAGTCTATCAGAAACTTTTGCAACTTACAATATCGCTGATGTGAGATCTTTAGCGATACGCTTCGTGTTTACGGAAATTGATATGATAAAATTCATGTAAAACGAGCTGTGTTTAAAGTTTCGTAAGCGCCTCAAGCATTTTTTCATCAGAGAATATAAAAATAGACGCAAAATCGACGGTTGAGATTAATTTTAACCACCAAGTACTAAAACATTTATTAAACCTTTCTCTACAATTACAAATTATATATAATAATAAACAATGATTATGTCATACTATGTACATTAGTAATATACATACAATACCTACAACAATAATACGTACAATTATTAATAATATTGTTAATCTATCTATTACACTACGTCTATTACACTACTAATAAGTTTAACAATATAATTATATGGTACAAATAATATACATAATTGAACATTCCTACAATCTGACTTTAGCAATAATATGTTGTACTATGTTATACGTAAACGTGCATATGTAGAAATGTTTTCTGTACCAATTCTAATATATAATTGTTGATTACTACTTTTATAATTAATTACAAATACGATTAAGAAACTTTTATCTTAGCAGTAATTTATATTGTAATGTTGTATAAATTATGTTCTCCTCTTCTGATAGACCCTATCCGTTTCCGATGTTGGATATCATACAGGCTATTTTAACTTTCTGCACTGTTGTACGGAATAAGTCAGTTGTATTAATGCCAAACCAGTCCTTAAATTTCTCAGCCATGATATATTCTCGGTCGCCCAACTCCTTTCTTTCCAAGTACTTTTCCCTGTAGTGTGGACTGCAATAAGTAGAATCTGTATTCATTTCTCACGACATGTCCCAGATACTGAAGCTTTCTTATCTTCACTGTGTTAATAACTTCCCTATCTTTCATCTTTCTAACAACTTCACCATTAGTTAAATGTGGTGTCCATGAAATGCTCAGTACTCTACCGTAGAGCCACATTTCGAAAGACTCGAATTTCTTATTTGTGGCTTCAGTCAAAAGTCCAAGATTCTACACGGTAGAAAAGGAGCGAGAGTACGTAGCAGCGTAGAAATCTCAGCTTTGTGTTTATTGTTAAATCGTGAAAAAATTATGTTCTAGGTGTGCCTATTACCTATTTGATAATGTAAAACAAACTATTTCAACTCTTTCACACACACACACACACACACACACACACACACACACACACACACACACACACACACACACACACACACACACACACACACACACACACACACACTTAACTAATTTATCTGTTGTCTTTGACATTTTCTCTTGTATCTGTACTCAGGTTCTGATGATGACAAGAAATGTTGTCAAAACCTTGACAAAAATAATTTAAAATTTCTGTTATACTTCTTTGACAAATCCTCGCAAACGTTTTATCATCAAAATTCATTGGTTGACGGTCACTATAAAATTAAGGATATATTGTTAAGGTCACATGTTGTTTTAATATGTTACGACAGTCTAGTGATCGTTGTATGGTACAGTGGAAAACAAAATACAAGGCACCAATTAAGTCACTAATCACCAGCTTTAATTATCACAATTAAACAGTTTGCAATCAACAAGATAGTCTCTTACAACAAATAAATTATAATTGCTCACACGCAATGAAATGTAAACTAATAGGCCTTATTACATTACATGTATTACAATTGTTTCGCACGATTGTAAACCACATAACACTTCACCACAATAATTACTTATCACTAATAACCACTTGAACGCAAAGAGTAATCGCCCGACAATAACTGAAAAGTAAGCAGCAGGCATGGGCTCTTTATAATCTGCAGGATTCCATATATGCGTCCTTAAAAAGCCATCGAAAATTCTGGAGGACACCTCAGCGCGACCTTCCCATGAACACGCACCGTTGGGCTAATTGAGAAACTTCTCGAATACGCTATCAAATGTACGAGATTGTTCGGATTACGTAACACTGGCTTGCGTGTAAGCGTCACGCACGCATTACAGCTGCGGGAATAGAGAACAACAACGTTCTCCAATGAACGAGAACGTTCCGTAATGGCGTAACACTGTTTTCTGAATGACGTAACAATATAATAATAATCACAACATCTGAATGACGTAACAATATAATAATAATCACAACATCTGAATGACGTAACAATATAATAATAATCACAACATCTGAATGACGTAACAATATAATAATAATCACAACATCTGAATGACGTAACAATATAATAATAATCACAACATCTGAATGACGTAACAATATAATAATAATCACAACATCTGAATGACGTAACAATATAATAATAATCACAACATCTGAATGACGTAACAATATAATAATAATCACAACATCTGAATGACGTAACAATATAATAATAATCACAACATCTGAATGACGTAACAATATAATAATAATCACAACATCTGAATGACGTAACAATATAATAATAATCACAACATCTGAATGACGTAACAATATAATAATAATCACAACATCTGAATGACGTAACAATATAATAATAATCACAACATCTGAATGACGTAACAATATAATAATAATCACAACATCTGAATGACGTAACAATATAATAATAATCACAACATCTGAATGACGTAACAATATAATAATAATCACAACATCTGAATGACGTAACAATATAATAATAATCACAACATCTGAATGACGTAACAATATAATAATAATCACAACATCTGAATGACGTAACACTATAATAATAATCACAACATCTGAATGACGTAACAATATAATAATAATCACAACATCTGAATGACGTAACAATATAATAATAATCACAACATCTGAATGACGTAACAATATAATAATAATCACAACATCTGAATGACGTAACAATATAGCTTAATAATAATCACAACATCTGAATGACGTAACAATATAATAATAATCACAACATCTGAATGACGTAACAATATAATAATAATCACAACATCTGAATGACGTAACAATATAATAATAATCACAACATTTGAATGACGTAACAATATAATAATAATCACAACATTCAACCATTAATCATGTGCGGTCGTGTAAAGGTGGTTTAAAAATATGTTCATCAGGATGCCGTTGTGATCCAGACATGTCTAATTACAGTTAATATTACCTCGTGTATCCGGGTACACTGGTGCTCCTCCCTTGTAACTTCATTGATTTTAACAAGTACGCGTTTCGGGACTAATGGTCCCATCATCAGGTTGGTAAAAACGAAAATCACTCACATGGAGTGATACAAATAAATAAAATACAAATAAAAACAATTAAAAACTTTCACTCGCACATCAATCCAGCACATAAAGTCACGGGTACCGCGGTACGCGTGTATACAATTACACCACTACACGATGCGCATCGTATCAGACCTCGCAAGCGACTAACCAATACGCGCCGTACTATATCTATCTCTATCTATGTGTTGTTCCAACACGCGTATGGCCGTGTCATACAGTCCGTTGGACTTAAAAGAAAGCTTGTCGTTCAAGAGCTTGGGTTTTTGAGACCTTATAAATTTCAAATTCTTCCAGCGCGTCCATTAGCCTGCCCTTTTGACAGAAATGTAACACGGGTTGAAGCTACTTTGAATACTCGAGTAATTCAGAGACATGTCTTCTGAAACAAAGTTAGACCACACAGGCAAAGTTGAAAAGTGCCGTTTCCTAAGCAGCCAACAGTATTTAGGGTTTTTTTGTGTGTGGAGCGATTCCGTGTGTAATTAATATAACGTTATAATTGTGAATTATTGTGTGCAGACAAATGTAAATTGTTGACTTGTTTTATGCAGCGCGATGGTAATTCAGTAAAATCTATTGTTTGTTACGTTAGTGTGTGTTAATTTTAAGAATTGTTTGCATGTTAGCGTATATTGTTGTTTCCCTTTATTCTGTTTGTTTAATCTCTCATTAAATTATGAAAAAATAAAATAATGTGATGTTTATTATTTTTAATTTTATTGTTTAAACAGGTCGATCCGTGCGCCTGTCATAACAACATTAATTTTGTATTCTCATAAATATTTTAGTATGTCTTTGGTTGGTATTGTTGACACGTAGATGCCAGTCTTCCACTTTAGAGAAGACATTTCAGACATTCATTTTATAAAAGAGGAATAGTAAAGAGAAGGTTTTGAGTGAATTTGAAAATAAAACATCTTTGCTGGACGTTAGAGGAGAGGATGATTTGTGATTCACATACTCTCTAAAAGTACTGGAGGGTCTAGGAAATGCCACTATGATCCTAGACCTGACGAAAGGAAAATCCTTATGTTCACCCTCCCCCCCCGGATAGAGAGGGCGCAACGTTTGTATATCAAGCGGCTAAAGAACACAGGGACCGAGTATCACTCGGGATAAGGTGATTTTCTCTATCAAGTGTCAATGGCGTCCTTGGAGGGCAGATGAGCGGATAGAGGACACAGGGCACCTTATTGTTCTAGGGGTGAGAAATCAGTCCTAAAGGCGGAAGAACGGGTATACGTCAAGGCCATAGGATGCAGAAGACAAAGGGGAAACGAAATCATTAAAGATCTGTTTAAGATATCCCTAGTATCGGCAGCTCTATGATGGACGCTTCTCTTGTACAATATTCAGGAGGTAAAACGATCCCCTCTTCGGATCCCCGGGTGCGGACTACACGAGAAGTTAGTCCAGTTAAACACAATACTGAAAAGAGGACTGCACTACAATGGGTTGGTTAACAGAATAGTAGAAGGAACAATTGAAAGGAAGAATCGCAGATGTCGATACCGTTTATGTACCTGGAACAGTCTATATTCGGTGTGAACTGCACATCATATTTTGAGCTGAAAAGAAATGCAGAGAAGCATGAAGAATGCCGATCTGCTGCCAACCAGCTATGGGTTGCTAACCTAGGAGAGAGTACTTTGACATGACGTCTTTTGCAAACCAGTATTAGGAGCAACGTATTACGTAAGAGGAAGCAGAGGCGGTTCGGTTTAGGACTGTGATCAGTGGCATGTCAAGACGGAGAGGCCTACAGGTGGCAGATATGTACTACTGCAGCGACAAGGATTTGTCTTTCTTTCAAAATGTTTACAGTACGTTTTCATATCAAAGTTTACTCCCGCAGAGTAATAATTGAAAGTTTAAACGAAGCACTGGCTAATTCAAATAAGTTGTCTGAAGACACACAAGGCAATTCTAATTATTTGTTATTAAAAGCTAAGGGAATTTTTTCAAATTTTCTCACTGTATATTTTTATCACTGTACCTTTTACATACGACAATTTTAAAATAGGCGTCTTTAACCTGTTATGTAATGACTGTAATTTTTCCTATGTTGTTAAAACTGAGACGGGTTTTTCTTAAACGTTTCATTCAGTACACACCAACAACTAAAACATTTTAAATTTATCAACATAAAGTGCAAGTTTCATGTATAATATTTCTTGTATAACTATGTTTACCGTTTAGTCTCACGAGAGCACGAAATTAAACACATTTTAAATCTAACTACAACCACTGCACATTTGTCAAAAATACGGAATCACGAACGGCATATTGGAGTCTGAAATTTATAAAGCATACACAAATATAACCATTTCCTGTTTCATATTGAATGATGAGCTGCATGTTAAATCGTATACTCTATATAAATCTGTTTCATATAAACTGTTTTATTAGATAGAGACCAAATAAGTGCAAAACTACTGACGAATATACAGTGCAGATTGTACTAGTATTTTAGCAGTGACGACCTTGTACGAGAGACTTTTTAAATATCTAATAATGAAGCGCATGCTATAAAACGCGTCAATAATTAGAAACAAGAAGTTACAAGGTGGATTATAAAGGTTACTTTATCTATTTTTACAAGTGTCTTAGACATATTAAAAATATGCACGCTAAAATACTTGAATTTGTTTGGCTTTCTATTAAAATCTTTCCTCCTTTGCGTATGGTCCTCTAGCATTGGCCACCACTATATTCACCCTTTGCCTCCGCCTATCAGTAGCGAACAACTTTCGTTCTTACACTCCCAGTATCTCTCTCACATAATTGCCGACGTCATCCTAATACCCTTACGCAATCTTCTGTTCGTTTGCCTTCAATGTCTCTTACGAGGACTTGCTTTTACGTTCTCTCAGTATCCATTCTCAGAGTAAACCCCTTTCAGTGTGGTTAGGTTTTATGTGCATTTTCACTGTTGATTCAGAGAAAAAAAAAAAATTTCTGGAAATTGCATGTCTCTTACCTCTTGCTAAACGCTTTGCTATGTTTCTAGTGTATGTGGATGTGTGTATGTCTGTGCGTGCGGGTATTCTTTGTGTGAGTTTGATACAGACAGAGGAAAATCCCAAAAGCATAATGCGATTAAAATTTTGTTTGGCTTTTACATTTAAGCGTGTTAATACCAAAATGTTGGCGTGCTTTTTAAACAGAGAAAAGCTTGAAAAATACGAATGTACCGTGCGATTGTAGCAAAAACGCGTTTTAAACAAACTATATTTGTTTCATTTAGTTAAATCGCCTTTGCTAGTTTCCAGCTGCTATTAATCTCAATTAACCATTGATGTGCTGGTAAATAAAGCCCTGCGGGAAAGCTGATCCATTTAACGCAGGCGCAGCCCATTTGGACACAGTCCTCTATTTGATCAATTTACATTCGTATTTCGCTAAATACTTTTTATAGCCTTAACGTGCTTATTGCGTTAGCAACAAAAGTGATTTATGCTACTCCATATATAAATATACTAGATTTATTGTTAATTAATGTATATTTTTCAAATCTCTAGTCAGCGTAGGCGCATCAGCTGTAATACCGAAGCGTGTATGAAAATATCTTGGCGTCACGCTTGACTCCAAACTTATCTGGCGACCTCACATCACACGAACCTCAAACCAAGCCCGCAAACGGATCCGCTCTCTCGGAACTGTCAGCAGCAACGATCGTTGCTCCAGCAGAGTACTTAGTCCCATCTACACAACTTGTATCCGTACGATTATTACATACGCCCGTCCTATACTATAGACTGCCGATCCTGCCCCCCTCAATCCCTACCTAATCACCAAATGGCAAGCAGACATCAATTATTATAAGTAATGAGTATATTGATACACATATATTTCTTGCTTCAGGAAAGAAAATAAATTTTTCCAAATTAACTTAAATATGCAGTTCTCTGTTACAATTTTTTACACTAACATACAGACTGCAAAAGTAGCCTCTAACATACAAAGACAAACGCAAAGAAAGAGAAATAAACTTGCAATAGGAAAAAATAAATTTGATAACATAAATCCAGTAGGGTTATTGGTAATTCTACAAAATTCCAATCAGGATAACTTACGGAAACCAAAAATTAAAGAATTTTAATTGCTTTCATAATTACTAAAATTATCAGACTGCCTTTCAAAGTTAATTGTTGTTATTAATAAAGTTTTTAGTGACAACATAATTTTTTAAAATACGTATAAAAATAAGAACGCACGATAAATAATTGAAACATAATTAAATCTTTGGCTTTGGTAGTTTTATCACTAACCCTTCATGTAATATATATCAAAAAATAAAAAGAAAGTATGCAACAGAAAGAAAACAATTATAGAAAAAGGTGCACTTCGAATACAATATGGGACTCTTGTAAGCTACACCAAACAAATACAAATAAATAATTATTAATAATACTAAATGTATATAATATAAAAACGGCATGGAAGTTAAACAAATACATCACCATACATTAGCTAAGATAACTTCAATGCCAACAAAACGGAATACAGGAAATGAATGTCTTAAATGAAATAAATCGTGCGTAAAATATACTAAAAACCAGTTTTTTTATTTACTGATGCTTTGAAAAGAAGTAAGCTTTTTTCAAGCCAATATTGCATGAAATAAATAGCTACAATCACATGCTAAAAACTCCAAACACTCGTATTGAAATACAGACAATGTAAAGCTAACAAATTCATTAGAAAATGCTGAAAACATTGCGACGTTAGGAAGCCTTGATATCTACAAAAATTGAATAAAAAATATATACTATTACTTGAACACATATAAATAGACACGAAACACAACAGTATATGTAACGTGGCTGATTCAATATTAGATCCGTAACTTGTCTTTAATAAGTAACTATCAACCAACCAAACGAACACACACACATACACACACACCCACACACAGCGAAAACGTAAATCAAGGGGCAAACAGAGCTTGTTAAGCTCTAGAAAGGCGCTCACGTAGACGCAGAAGTGATGTAAAATATTAGTTTTTAGCAAAAACTATCTTTTTGATATAATAATAATTATAGTTCTAGAATGGCAAATGTTTCGTAAAAATATGTGAAGCAATTTTGTTAAATATTTTGAGTAATCTTTAAAAAAATTGACTAATTATTATAATTATATGACTAACTAATAACGACAAACTAATTATTAATTACTAATAAATAATAATTATAGCTTAGGGTCAGCAAGTTTTATTTAAATGTATTTTAAAGTTAATGGTAACAAATATTTTAAAAACAGATATACATTAAGACACAAGTCATTAAAAAACCAATAATTAAATTCAATTTCAACTATCCGTCTGTTACTTTTCTTACTCTAAACACCAAGGTTAGAGTTTAGTCACTTTTACTTAAAAATATATATTTTGTACTCAACATGCATCAAACAGAAATTACTTTTTATATTTGAAAAGAGGTAATTTAACTTTTCAGTAAAGATAATATCATCTTGTTATTTCTTATCGTACTTTCGTGCTTTATATTTTACTTCGCCTAGGGAAACGTCTCTTTACGAATTTAGAAAATAAAAAATTGTTAAAAAGTTCGTTTGATTTATTACGCTCAAGATGGCGAAATTCTCTCACTTTCTCTCTCCAGAGGATACTACCGTGATGTTGAAGTTAGTGCTAGTTACAGCAGAATAAATTGAAGTCTAAAGTTTTTTTTTGTAAACTCTTGAAACCGTATTTTTATTAAACATGCAAGACTTAGACGGCCGTGCACTCCAGCCACGCACAAATGTATTTAAAAATGCGAAACATTAACTTAAAGTAGATTGGTTTTAGAGAAACTTTACAAATCATATCGTTCGTGTCAGTTCCACATAATCTTTAGTTCATAAATTAAAGATTCGTCATTGCTGCGTCCTACTTTACTGAAGCTCATTAGCTTCACGAGTCTTTCGTTAGACAACACACACTAAGGCATCGCTCATTATTATAACAACGCAACATGAAGCTACCAATTCGCCTGGTGTTCCTGTACTTTTTTTCAACGGTTAACTCGTTTCGTATGGTCATTTATATTTTCGACGTTAACTCATAAAACCATAGACGTTTCACTCATCTACAGCACTTCAGAGAGAGCTAAAATATTGTTGCGATATTACGTACGCTCTCGAAAAATCGAGCCGACCAAGTGCAGAGTACCTCTGCTTCATGTTGCAGTTTTTGCTATTTACCATTTGTCTGTGTACTGGATGTTATGATCTGTTTATAATGTCTCGGTACCATGGCAGTGAGTTTGTAATGGGTGTTTTCTGCCACTGCTTATGTTCAGAATGGGATACAGCCCAGCGCTATTTAATGAAGAAGAAAAAGAAGAAGAAGAAGAAAAAGAAGAAGAAGAAGAAGAAGAAGAAAGAAGAAGAAGAAGAAGAAGAAGAAGAAGAAGAAGAAGAAGAAGAAGAAGAAGAAGAAGAAGAAGAAGAAGAAGAAGAAGAAGAAGAAGGAGAAGAAGAAGAAGAAGAAGAAGAAGAAAATTATTTATACGATTTCTTAAAAGTCGTATTTGAACACACAGCTGGGTTAGAAATATGCCTATGTGAAGTGATTATGGAGATTCATTGATTTGTTTAACACCTCTGAAAGGGGGATTTATTATGATTTATTTATTATTATTCTATCAGTAGTTACGCTACGGAATCAAGGTATTCCACTCCTCGCACTTGATGGTGGAGACACCAAAAGCCTCGTCAAGAACGAAGTATTTAACAGTGCTGCAATAAGTAGTGACAAAGTTGGTGTTAAGATGGCTGCTAATAAAACTAACAAAACTGTAAATTTGTTGACGTTGCAAACGTTCAAAGATGATGTCGTACACACTTCACCAAACGGAAGAGCCAACTTTGTCTACAGTAAGTAGCTTATTTGGATTCAACATTTGGTTAACGCATTTAACGATGTTATCCGTTTACGAAATTGATGGTCTTCGCTGCAGTTAATCATTTTCGGTATTGGCAAAGCCATTTTCAAACAACTCTTACCATTTTGCTATGGTATGGAGTCAAAATACAATGTTATTAAACGGGTACACTTCCCTCAATTTGCGATGTGTGCAACAGTGTTAATTCTGTTTGTGATTATAACCACTAACACAACTTTCTTAATTAAATTTCTATATTATCTACTGACTTTCAGAAGTCTATGAATTAGAGTATAGTTTCCAAAAATAGCACTCCGTTCGTGAGAACAATGCTTTTAAAGAATGTGACAACAATGTGTATAAGGAATTTATATTAAATATGAAAAGAACAAATAAAATTAGTCGTCGAGACAATTTACGGTTAAAATACTATAATACAGCACAATGTCTACAGAGATATGGGGATGCATATAACACGCGATGGCGATAAAAGTAATTGGTGTCAACACGTGGACAGCTTGTCCTTTAGCGCCACGACGCCAGGCGTCAAGACGACAAATAATAAACGGCCGTAAACATTTTGATAAAATACAATGTGTGTGTGTGTGTGTGTGTGTTGGTGTCCTTAGCCTCACAGAAACAATAACGCAGATACGGACGACGTCGTAAATTGCGAACAACATAAAGACATCCAAATGGATATATTTGGCGACGAAAATCATTCCAAAAGATTTGTAACAGGCGTCACAACGTATACAGCAAAAGTCCATTCGTTGAAACAAAAAATACTATCAGAAATTTAATTAAGAAAATTTTGTCAGTGGTTATAATCACAAACAGAATTATCACTGTTGCACACCACTATAGAAAAATTATTCCGATTAATGGTTTCAAGCTTCTCAGCTCATCGTCAGATCGGATATAAAAACAAGAGGATAAAACACACTCTTCACACCCCCACCCGAATAATTGTCCACACACCCCCGCAAACAAGCTACAAGTCCCTTCCCAAACTCTGAGCCCTGTCACCCCCGTCTGTACAGTTACATATTTTTCTAGAACATTCTATGTGTATGTGTGTTGTGAGTGTGTGTGTAGATTCTTTTCAAAACCTAACTTTCTAAAGCCTTTCTCATTTACATTTTTGGGGGCGGTAACTCACCATTATTAAAAAACACTCATATATGCAATTTAATTCTGAATGTTATCTATCTGCCCTCTACCTTTTACTTCTTAATTATATCATAAAATATTTCTTCATTATCAAATTTAGTTTTAGTTTTTATTAAATTGTCTAACCCTTTCTCTGTTTCTTTCAATATTTCTAACACCTCCCTAAGCTTTCTTTCAACTGTGTTATTAAATACTTTTAAAATTTCATAGTCTTCCAAAGGATTAACAAACTTATGGTTCTTTTCTATGAAATGTCTTGCATATAACGAATTCTTTGTTCTATTTCCTTCTTCGAGTTTGTGGAAAGACAACCTGTATACAAATTCCGTCTTGTCTCACTTTGTTGCATTCTTTATATTTTAATTTATAAACTCTGCTTCTCCGCTTCACTTTTTGTATATTTTTATTTCATATCTTATGAAATACCGTTTCACATTTTGTAATAGGTATATCTACTCAGTATTTATTAAAACATTTTATAATTTTTCTGTTGTGTGATCTTATCAGTGACAATGTCCCTGCATATTTTTTTTGTTTTGGTTCTTTTCTAGCTTTTTGTATGTTAATAATTTGCATAACTTTATCTACTATGTTGGTGTTATAGTTATTATTCCTAACAATCCCTTTTATCTATTTTATCTCTTTATTTCAAAATATAGTGTAAATATAAATGTAATATACATTTTAATGTAAATATAATGAAATATAAACATAGTGTATTTATTTATATCTCCCTACTATTTTTCTATAGTGGTGTGCAACAGCGATAATTCTGTTTAAAAATATACTATGTGGAAACTTTTTGAAAAAATATCAGTGAGTTAGGTGTCTGTTTTTTTTTTTCAAAGCATTTTAGTGTGTTGCGATGTTATGTAGCAACGCTAAATAACCTTATGGCTGCAGCTATACTATTAACTGGTAGTCCTTCTACTGTCACAATTTCTTGGACACCACTTGCAAACTTGTTGTTTCAAACCACTTTCGGCTCTATGAATGCTTTTGCCCAACAGGGAGTAAGGCAAAAATACGTAAATTTATAGAAGCTATATGGTATACATCTCGTTCAGATTGTCATAAAAATATTAACGGGAAACACACAGTACAAACAGACAAATCTCTTCTAAATGGATTATTAGCTCTGCTTTCTGTTATATACTTAACTTTGTATAACTGAAACCATAAATTTGGCTATCAAGCAAACTATGATAGCAGTGGTATAATTTATCAATCCAGCAAATAAGTGATGCCTCGAAATTAGGTTAAAACCTATTATTGCTAACAATACAATGCGTAAATTTCCATAGTCGTTCATATGGATTAAGGTGAGGAGTCCATGGTGGCAAAAATATCAGCTCTGTTTAGCTGTTCTTCAAATGCTCCTTAACTTTCTTCGACTTATGATATCAGGCGCGCATTCATGGTGGGGGCAAAGGGGGAAATTTCTCCTCCCAAATGATTACTTCAGACAAATAATTTCTTCGATTTATAATATAATTAAAAAATTTATATGACTTTATGTAGGTTTTTGTTCTATTAGATATTAACTGTAGCTTACCAGCAAACTAATTTTGTTTGATGTTTACCATAGAAAGAGTTAGAGAAAAACAGTAATGTGCGTAGCATAGTAGTTTGCTTTTTAAAATTTTAAGTGAATATTATTAAAAGTACAGTGAACTGACAAACACAAATACGATTTTATATTTGTACGTCAATAAACTTATTGCGTTGGTAGTAACAAACTGTATTTGTTATCTTCACTCATTCCCATAATTTATTCTTTAGGCCTTTAAATGATTGTCCTACTTTCCATAATCCTCCTTTCCTTAAGGTCAACTTTTTCCTACCCAAAGTTTCTTCCTGGATCCGCTCCTGTGATATAATTATTGTATGTCATAAATTTATGGCATAATATAATTATTGTTTTCCAAATGCTTTATGAGTTCTTGCTCCTGCTTAGAACTTAATTTGCTATAATTCCCACTATTCTCAGGTTTTAATTTTGATTGACTATGGTAGTCTATTAAGTGATTTGTTATGCTTTCATTGCTAAGTACCAATTCTTTCGCTATCTCGGCAATAAATTAACCATCGTTATATACGATTTGACTACTCTTTTATTTTTCGTACGACGCTCTAGATATCTCCTGTCGGTCTCTGTTTTTCCGCTGAATAAACGTGATGTCACTGCAGTCTTTAACCGTCGACTTTTTTCTAGAAACGTTGTCTAGGGATATTTACTCACCCGTGTATTTCGGTTTCATCTTTTTTCGTTTCGTACGTACATTTTAATGAAAATTGATAAATTATACATTACTGTACTGGCCTATTAAATAGCTTTAAATAGACTTTAATTTAACCAGAAGGCTGTGTAGATTTTTAGCAACTGAAAGGTTACGTTGTTTTGTCAGTGTTGAATTGAATCCGAAACATTGTTCTATCCGTACATAACCCATCACTACTTACTACTTACTTAGTCCACTTCAGTCTTACTGGAATACGGGGGTTCAACGATATCAATTCTCATTGTTCTTCTTAGCCTTCTTCGTATTATTTCTAATTACAGTTTCGTGAACGACGTTTTCGACAGAAGTGCCGCCGAACTTCTCCGTTTAGAGCACAACAAGAAGGTTGGTCGGTTTGCAATTTCTTCTTTTTGTAGACAGCCTGTTGTTCACCCCCATACCTTCTTCCTCTTTAAACCCATTCGTGTACTCCTGTATTAGGCCTTCCCCTCCCACCACGCATCTTGATAATTTCCTCGATAAGACGAAGCAACAGTTTCCATATCGTACGTGTAACTCGATTTCACCCTCAACGTTGATGTGCTGCCGTGGCCTCCTGGTTTGGCGTATTTTTTTTTTAAGGTATTACTGCTCCACGTCTATTTTGGTCTTCCTTAACTTCTTTTTCAGACTAGATTTTAGACAAAGTTTAAATTTCAAAATTTTTATTCATGAATCGTTAGTTTTCTAGGCTGTATGATAAAAATCCATCACCGTTTTCTTCTTTTAATTATTTCTAATTATCGTTTTGTGAACGACATTTTCAACAGAGTTACCGACAAAACTTTCCGTCTAATGCACTACAAGAAGCGTTCTATACTCTCCAGTCGGGAAATGTAGAGAGCGGTAAGACTGCAACTGCCCGTTGAACTGGCAAAACATGAGGGTAGCGATATCAAATACACCAGCTGGAATTAAAGTAGATATCACACAACCCATCATTGCTTAATTATAAATTATGCAAGAAACGTATTGCGTGTTTCAAGATAAAGCGACGCTAAAATCCAATAACTAACGTTATGGAAGACACATACTGCCTACAATACTACCGGCAACCGTACGTTCTTGACTGTAATCAATAAATGTCACTATTGCCAAGCCAAATATATGTATATACTGGATCGCACGTTACGATAAACTGAGTTCTACTCGAGCTACAGAACCACAATGCAGGTCGTGAACTGCGTCACCATTCTCTGCAAATAATGCTGTTATACGCGCGCGCGCACACACATACACACGCACACGGGCAAAGCAACTGACACAGCGAAAATTGTTTCCGCGTTTCGAACTGTGTCTGCGTATGTTTATCATAAAAGGTAAAGTGTGCTCTATGTAGGATCAGAATGCCAGTATTTCGTATCAATGCAGCACTCACCCAGATAACGGCGTCCTCACTAAGACCCTAATTGTGCTACCCCCCTCCGCAAAATTTCTACTATCCGCAGGGCTTTACTTCGCGGGAGTAGCTCTCAGCCGAAACTTGTACTCTGTTTCCACAGGATTTTTCGACGACTAAATCTTACGGTAATGGTAATCTGTTTCGATAATGTAATCTCCTGGTGATTCTATAGTCTTTTCATGCGCTTTACCAATTCCATTAAAGTCACACGCGTCATTTCAAGTTTTTTGCTAGTAGAATACATCCGACAATATTCTCCGGACTCAAGAGTTGCTGTGGCAATAGTAACTGATTTCTTCCTGTTGCTCCACAATTGCCGAAGCAACATATATTCCACGTCGTAAGTAATTTCCTGACATTTTTGACAACTTGCGTTCTGAATATTTCCGAATTTTCCCTGTAATCTTGAAAGCATCCGTGCTCCAAGCACATCGAATCGCATAAATCTGTGTCGGTCAAAAGTTGTAATGGCATCTAGTTACCTGTTTGATTCCTGGTCTGGTTCGGTAAATTGGGTTGCACATTACGAGTTATTTCATCTTATTTGCCACTGTTCAAGTGCATTGGTAATTGGACATGTAGCCCTCACTTTATCCTCCCAGAACCTTAGCCCAGAATCGACTCTGCTTGTACAGCCTACAAGCAGATGACGCTGCTCCGCATCTAAGCAAACCTTAAATGACGTTCCCCTGCTTGTACAGCCTATGCTGTTTGAGTCCACTGCGCATTGATATTACAAGGCTCACCGCAAAAGGAGTACTTGTTAAGGTCAATCTAACTGTGGTTCCCCTTCGCAGAACACATTCCTCAGCTCTAATGCAGACAAAATACCGGTTCACCGGTATACAATATACAAACAATACAGGATGCGATGTGAGTCGGGCAGGAATCATAAAAAACTGGATTCCATTGTGAATGGAGATATAGTCTACCTTCTTCTGGCTTCCGGGACTAGACTAGCCTCATGTACCTACAGTATCGGTTAGAAATTATTGGTAACGTATAGATCTGTAGCTTTAACCCTTACAACACAATTGCTGAAGTTTTGAAAAAAAAGTAGTATTAAGGAGAATGTGGGAAACGGGAGTAATTTTGGAGATGAGGAACAAATGTCAGGTTGAATGCGATGTATACAGTACGATTTATTATGCCGAGCGAAATTGTGTACTTCAGAAAATTATAGCTTCAGAATGAGTAACCGGAATTGTGTAGGATGGGATTCAGTAATTGGAGACGCCTGGAGGTAAGAAGAAGCAAGCGGGTGCAAACAGTAGTGGAAACCAACTAAGGCTATTGCGATTCGGAAGAAGTAGGATAAGCGGAAGAAGAATATAATTTTTATTTAATATACGTATAATATTAATTGCATGCAAGATAAACAAGAATTTATAGTTAAAATTTACTAAGAGTAGGCTAATTAATTATTTATATTTTAACAACCACCAGTGAACGCTCAGCTAATAGAATACAAATTAGTATGCTTGTTAGTAACGTTTTACGACAGGCAACAGAGAATATAAATTTTGTCCCTGCGAAAAACCTCGGTATATTACGGAGAGGCGCTGCTGCATTTATGAAATATCCTTGTCTACGGATATCATTATTGATTACAGCCTTTGTTCCCAGCTGCTAGTGTGAGTCTATTGAAAACTTTTCCATCCAGAAAAAGTGCTGAATCATGTACACCGACGCCATATTTCTTACATAAATCTTGGAAGTTTCAGTAACTGCCGTCGCCACCACCATCTCTTGCGAAATTTCGTAAAACTAAAAATTTGTTAACCGTTGCACTTTACTTACTTGCTACAAAGCTTCGCTGACTTTACTGAAAATTACTGTATGTCTTAGGCGTAGGTATATAAGTAGCCTACTTGAAGCAATCTAACGAACAACAACACATTACAAACAGAAAAAACAAGCTCTCTCACATCACATCGATAACTGGGAAATTGTGCAACACAGTTTTCCTAAAGAAATATATACATATAATCTAAACTTAAACATAAGCAGGGATATATAGTCGTCAATGTGTTTAATTGGCAGCGTGTTGAATTATTTCAGTTGTCATTGTTGCAAGGCTAATAACTATATTTGATTATAGTAGAGAAAAGAAACATTTATGCATTAAAGAAATTCAAAGGTGCGGAATTTTTACAAGTATAACCTGCGAAAAAATATACTCGTTTTAAAATAGCCTCTTATATATCAATAAGGTATGTATTTCACAAGACTTCACAACTATTTGTGTGTGCGCGCGCGCGTGCGTTTATGGTGTGTGTGTGCGCGCTCGCGCGTGCGCGTGTGTGTTCATAAGCATAAGGTTTTTATAGTGTTATGACGGTTAAAACAGTTAATTACTAATAACTGTGAACCCCACATACGGTTTAAACTTGTACATTACAAGTATCAGTTATGATGCTGACCACACAAATTGAAGTTGACCACGTTAACTGAAGCTTTATTTTACATTATAAATAAATAAACAGATTACTAAGTTTGTGATAAGACTTCTGAGGAGTGATAAGACTAGATTGAAGATTGGACTCACCACTTTCCTTAGTCAAAAGTAAGATGTTCAAAATTCTTTCCACACATAATTATTTATACCTGTGGATCAATAAGACGACTGTTGAAGAATACCACGCAGTGGAAGACACAGCTGAAGTTCTATAAGGTCGTGGCTGTGCCGACGTTAATGTATGGATGTGAAACAAAAAGATATTTTTGCAAAAAAGTATTTCATAAATGCATGCCTCGGAAGTGAAATTTTTAAGCAGCAAAGGGATGTAGTTTGAGAGATCGCCTACAACATGACGACATAAGGAAAGACCTGAAGTTACAGTCTGTTCAGGAGAGAATTAAGGAGTACAAGCAGAATTGGAAGTCCCATGTAGAACGCATGGTGGACACGCGTATTCCTAAACAAGCGTTTGAATATAGGCCAGTAGGGACAACAGATGGAAGAAGACCTTGGAAAAAATTGTTAGAGACTCTTTGAAGTCGGAACGGGATATAGCCCAGCGCTATTTAATGAAGACGAAGAAGAACAAGATAATTATTTATACAATTATAACTTACAAGCCGTATTTGAACAAATACAACTGGCTTAGAAATAGGCATACTTGAAGTGATTATGGAATTTCACTGATACGTTTACGGCTCTGAAAGGGGGATTTATTATGATTTATTTATTATTACGCTACTAAAGGATGGTATTCCAGTCCTCGCACTCTAATTGTTCAAGGATTTATTTATGACGTGTGCTAATTAACGTTCAAATTTGCTGACGTTGCAAACGTTCAAAGATGATGTCATACACACTTCACCAAACGGAAGAGCCAACTTTGTCTACAGTAAGTAGCTTATTTGGATTCAACATTTGGTTAACGCATTTAACGGCGTTATCCGTTGGCGAAATTTGTTGGTCTTCACTGCAGTTGATCATTCTCTATATTGGCAAAGCCATTTTCAAACAACTCTTACAATTTTTGCTATGGTCGTGAGTCAAAATTTAATGTTATTACACCCTTCCCTCAGTTTGCGATGTATTTCAGTTGGGTAACATCTCCTTGACTGATACAGAATCACCGCGATAATTTCGGACGCCACTTTCAAATGACGTGACAAGTTTTGTAGCTACTAACGGACTAACAGTGGTGAATGTTGCTACTGTTGACGATAACGCATTGTAAATGCAACTGTTTGCTAAATTATTTGCCAGTTTTACCAATAACTTAAAAAGAAAATAAAAGAGAAAAGTAAATGCTTAAATTTTATCAAACAATTGCAATGCCTGTTTTACTATATGTATCTGAAACAGGGGTTCCTACAGAGAAGATTAAAAACCAGATTCAAACTTCGGAAATGAATTTCCTGAGAAGAACAAAGTCTTGCACGAGACAGGATTGTTTGCACAAGAAAAGAGCTACAGGTGTTGTCCGTAACGGATAGAATCTAGACATTTCGCAGGGAATGGTTATAACATCTAGGCAGAATGAAGGACGGACGACTACCTAAGATTGCGTTTCGATGTAGACCCTTTCGTACAAGAGATGTAGGAAGAACGAGAGTTAGATGGAGGTACACTCTGTGAAGACGGAACAGGCAAAGTGCCTACTCCTTGATGTGCGGAAGAAGTAGACAAACAACTTTCATCAAATAACTCTTTTGGATAAGTACCCATCGGTAAGGGCAACGAAGTGTTTGACTGCCTCTCGTAGCTTACAATTATGCAGCACACATTATTGTAACAAACAACAAATGTGACGTAATTAGCACTGCAGCAATAAGTAACGCACGCCAGTAATTGCTGACGTCCGCACATAACAATTTCAAATGTATTATTTTTACAATAATTTTACAATTAAATTATTGTCTATCATTTTCTATATAGATAACTCGGAGTTACTTGCAGCAATTACATAATATTGTGATGATATTCAATTTTGTTTCTTCTGCAAGTAGTGTAATTTTGTTTCTTCTTTTCTGTATCATATGATATCTGTATCATCAAAGGTTTGTAGGTAAATTAATGACAATCGAAATGATTGTAAATTAATATATAAACTAACGAATAATGGAATTTGATCCGATTTTTTATTTTAAATATTTAATGTTTATATTTTATTTATTTTAATAAATTGGAATAATCTAAAAATTAAAATTTATAAAAATAAATAAAATATAAACATTAAAACATTAAACCGAGAATAGAGCTGGTAAATAAATATCACCGAGAAAACAGCTGCTGAACTAAATAAACATTAAAAAAATTGTTAATTAATCAACCTAAATCCATTATAATTTATTTTACATTAAAAACGAAAGAAATTCGATTATTTTTTGGTTTCTATATTAACATAGACATTTTTTGATTGTTAATAGTTTACGTACAAACCTCTGATGATACTGATATTTTCAGCGAAACTTGGGTCAGGTGTTAAAAAAAACAAAAAAACAAAAAAAACGGAATCACACTACTTGTAGAAGAAACAAAATTGATTAACAATATTAATTAAATTTTTACAACAATAATAATTTTACGTAATTTCCGCAGAGTAATAATCACTTTATACTAAATGTACTCTGAATCGCAGTCTTGAGTTGACGGAGTGGCTGCTGGAGAAACCTATAGTTATAGTGTGCGGCGATTGCGAAATTGAATCTATCGCCCCCTGGACAATACGTCGAGAACGATCTCTTAGTTGTAAGCGCTTTGAAAAAACTGGAAACTTCGATACTACGCGACGTTGGTGCCGACCTTCTATACATATGTATGACGTATGCGCGACGCAAGTTGCCTGACTCACAGGAGTAAAAACGCAAAAGTTATACGCGCATTTATAATATAAAGTCATAAATTTAATTGTTAAAACTAATGTTCGGGCTGTAAGGCCGTGGACTTCCATTTTCTTCGTTTCAAAAGAGGTTAACTCGAACAGATGTTTCGGCCTCACCTCTGCAGGCCACCTTCAGTGTAATAAGGACTTAACGGTTTTTGCCACAGTACTGTGGTTGTACTGACGAACACCTTGTCAGTGCGTTTAAGTCCATATTACGCTGACGGTGGCCTCCAGAAGTGAGACCTAAAGGTCTGTTCGAGTTAACACATTTCGACACAAGGAAAATGGAAGTCCGCAGCCGTACAGCCTGGATAGTAGTTATAACAATTATGACGCTGGCCGCCAAAGCCTAAGAATCAGATTCATAACTTTTTTTTATCGGCTATCTAAGGACTATATGCCAATTTCAATTTTTATTCTTTGTTCTTTTCTTTTCCTCCAATATTCCTTCATCTTGCCACTGTGCCTCTTTTTCCTGTCTTCAGTCTACTTTGATCCTGCGTTTTTCTCTCCCCTACAATGGACTCCTTCCATTTTTAACACACTTTTGCCTGAAAAACGTTTCTTTCAATTGCTTCTTCTGCGTTTATATTACTTTTCTCTAAATCCTTTTGGACTTCTTTAATCCAATTTGATGGTGAATTTTCCCCTACAGGTAAGATTCATAAATTTAATATTAGAAAATTTTAACTCAAACTATACGTTATTCATTTCTGTAGAACAAACGATAACGGCCAGGGAAATATCTGGGAAGCTAAATAAAAATATAGTGAGTGAGGGTGTTGGTGAGTGAGTGAGGGAAAGAGAAAAGCAGCTAGGAAAAGTTGGTAAGTATAGTGAGAAGATTCTAGAGCCAAAGGAAATCATATTGAATCAGCAGCAGTGTTGATAGGAGATATTCGTACACATTATTGTTTAAAATATAGTATCTCACAGCAGAAACAGTAGTGGTGTCTATATAGCTGTTAATAAACTAATTTACGTTCTGCTTACAAAAATTAACTGAAGTGACTGTGGATAAAAGTATGTTTTTTTAAATCTAGAAATTAACGTAACATTTAATTCGGATTGGCGATTTGTAGTAATTCTTATTTTTACTGTGAGGCGCGAACAGGCACCAAGGATTTGTTTTCGACACAACGATCGCAACGTCTGTAATTCAGTTGTGGGATCGAGTCAAGTTGACCACTCAGTCGGTCTACCCACCCCTAGGACTGTACACAAATAGAATAATATGGCGGTCTTGTCTTGGGTAGATACATAAAACAGCACACTTACAGTCCACGTCCCCGCCGTGCCCCCTGGGACCTTCTGTAGCCACACTATAGCTACAGATGCTAACGGACCTCTGTAAAAACCAACGAACGGAATAATGGAAGAGACCTCAATGATCCAACAGGAGAACACGCGGAAGAGCCTTAGAGAAGCAGACCTCTTCAAAAACCTGGGTTCATCTGGCTCGGGATGATAGCACCCAGTAAGAGACCCTGCTTAGGGTTACAGGTGGAACCTGGTAAATGGTCTCAAAGATGGATGAGGCATCTCAGTTCCCAACGGCAGAGAGAGCGGAAGAACTTAGTGGAGTAAATCACGAAAAACAATCATTTCGGACTAACAATCCAATCTTATCTCGGAAATTAATTCCTACTTTTGAACTTTATACAATTTCAATTGAAGTATGGAAAGTCGGCTAAATGAAGGCACTACCCAGGTGGTAACTTGAAACAGAAATCCACAATGGAATCATGCCATGCATTAAGACCAAGGGTTCTAGGGAGTCCCAGCAACTGCAATCAAAAGTTTGAGTCAGAGCAACCTTGGAATTCCTCTAAACCAAAATTTAAGAAGAAATTATTTTTAGGCACTTTTAATGTAAATTCTTTATTCAAGACTGATAAACTGAAATTAAGAAGTAATGATGAAATATATCAAATAATAGAAAATATAACAAAAACAATGAGAAAAAGAAGACTATTATTTTTATATAGAATGGACGACAATAGGTTAACAAAGCAGATCTTCAAATATTTGTGGGGAAAGTAATCAACATCAAGTTAGATTTAAGAAGTCCAAAACTACTTAGAATAAAATAATATGAACACAGAAGAAGCAATTGAAAGAGAAATTTTTCGGGCAAAAGTGTTAAAACTGAAATGAGTCCAGGGTAGGAGGAGAGAGAAAAAAGCAGGTTTAAAGTGGACTGAAGACAGGAAGAAGACTCACAGTAAAAATATGAAAGAATATTGGAGAAAAAGGAAAGAATACCGAATAAAATTTGAAATTGGCATGTGGTCCTTAGATGGCCGATACACAAAATGCACACTTACGCTGCACTCACACACACACACACACACACGCACACACACACACACACACACACACACACACACACAATTCACTCTTCACCGTGCGGCTCTCCACTGCATATGGTTACTAGATTGCTGAGCTGACTTGCTTTTGGCGGTGGTAGAACTTACGTTTCAGCACGGCCAGGGGTGCAACAGCCGGCAGACCTAATGTTTAAAGAAAGCAGAAGAGCAGCTATTGTAATATCAACAAAGATTTGCAACACCTGACACTTTTACAGTAGGCAGATTTTAATTTAAATAATAAAAACATTTTAGGTGCAATACGCGTGTTAAATATAAGGAAATAATATCTTTTTTTTGGAGAGCAGAGTAAACAATCTAAATTAATTTTTTTGTGTCTTCTGTTTCAGGTAACTCTTCAATGTGTTCACCGTATTAATTATTCTGAGACTGGCGTTGTACTCTTTCACTCGTGAGTGCAGTCATTATTATATTAATTATTACATATAATAAATTTATCGACTGCTTGTGTATGTGTGTGTGTTCTGTACATTTGTATAATTGACATTTTTATTGGTTTGTATGATGAAGTATTATCAGCGTCAAACGTGCACTCTTCTCGCCTGACATTGCCTGCAACTGTTGTCGCATCGTGTTTAATGATTTAAGATAAAATTAACTTTTACAACAATGCGGGTACAATTTCTATTGTTGCTACAGAGTGCGGTTTAAAATGTCCCGTGATTGGTCGTTTCACGCTGTCACAAGAGGGAGATAAATTTAATTTTAAAACAGAAACGAGAGAAGCTGTCCGACTTTATTGTCTTCAAAAAATGTTTTAATTAAAGCGCCAAGAGACAGAGAGGAAAATCTTCTTCAATAATGGAATATTTTTCAGAAAATGCAAAGAAGAACGGCGCGGGGTTGGCTTTGTGCTATCGGGTTTCAGTCAGCGGCGGCCGCGCGGTGGAAGTGAAAAAGGGTGGTTCGGCGGTATTTGGCAAACATTAGCAGTTTAGTTGCGCTCCACCCCCGCGCTCGCTTTCCAACCCTTGTCGTCATCTCCATAATCGATTCGGCGACATGCTTTGCGCTCTGTTTCTGTCCAACATCACCAGATTTACTGCACGCCTGATTCAGCAGCAGCAGCAGCAGCAGCAGCAGCAGCAGCCAGCGTGAACTTTAGAATTCACTTTTGGTGAAATGTTTCTCTTGTCGATCGACAATAATGGTTTTTCTCGACTCATGATAATTTGGCGTTTAATTTATTATGTTTGACGATTTTGAACGCAGTTCTAATAAGTTGGAGAAACCCTGAGTGAGAAATATTTAGAATAGTTGATATTCAATCATTTAAGTTGTGACAAAAAAGACCCAATCTTAATTGGTCAAGACACAGAATAGAATTCACACTATAATGGTTGAGGTGTGGCCGTTTTGAAAAATATTTCAGATCCATGCCATATTGTAACGGTATTTTTGCCTTCTTTTTTCCTTTTTTTTAGACCTGTCAACACGTGTTTCACCGTTGCGTGGTGGAATTTCTGCCATTTTTGTCTTTAGTTCTTTTATTCCCAAATTCTTGTGTCTTCCATAACTTGGTCCTTCCAATTTAACTTGGACCATCTGTCCTCTGATTTCTACTCTATGTTTTCATAATTCAGCCCTGTAATTTACAGGAAGGTCCAAACCACCTTATCAAGTTATGGCTGAATATACCTGATGATGTTTTACACTTTTATGTTTGATCTGTTTCTGTGTTCATTCTTACATCAACTCCTGTGTTTTTGCTTACCTTGTTATAATACATAAACTCCTCATTATTTTCTTTTCACACATTATTAGTTTCATGTTTTTCTATTTTTTAAGAAACGTTGCTTCAGCCGCACATGACACGACCCCTCTTATTGCATCTCTGTGGAAAAGAACATCATTGTTATGTCAAACTTGTAAAAGGCTATGTTGGTTTGAGCTTCTAAAATGAAGTTAATTGGCATTCAAGAGGATTTTACTTATTAAACTAATCTAAATTTAATTAAAAAAATATCATTTTTAATTAGAAATTTAAAGAGAATATTGTATATCATAACAAAAACAATTGAAACATTTTAAGTATTTGAAAATTTTAAAATATAGAAAAAATAAGAAACAATTTTTTTCTTACATTTAACATTTTATTACTTGTTAGTAGTTTAGTAGATAATTTTAAAAAAGATAGTTAATATTTTTAAAAGTTAAGTTAAATAATTAAGTAGAGAATATAGAAAAACTTCAACGTGAAAAACGGAGGTCTACCTGCTGTCGCCACTAAGCAGGAGTTCCTACATCAAGCTGAGTTGTTGCTAACCTCAGTAGGTGAAGCAGAGAAGAATCTGTGAGGCAATTTTTGTAGATTTGGAAATATGTGCATCAAGTAGTAGCTTAAAATAATTCGGCCTCATTTCCTGCCTGGTCTGCAGGAAGGAATCGCACTATAAATCATAGTACTCGCGGAAAGCCTGTTGCAAATCACTGCTATATAAGAAAAGAGAGTTTAAAATCACCACACTCAAGAAGAAATCGGGAGTTGCTTTCGCCTTATACATGTATCGGGTAGTGTTTGGCGTACATGTGCCGCTATTGTGTTTTTACTCTCTTTTGCTTCGTAGCGGCCTGAAGAAGATTCCAGACAATGAATCGAAACGTTGCCAACTTGATGGCGTTTAGATGCAACTGCCCACGGCCTAACAGCCAGGTTTTTAGTCGTAATTTTGAATTTATTGACACCAGCCCTACGACCTTCAGACAAATGTTACTAGAAAATTAATTTATTGTGCATAAAATTATAGTTAACAACATAAAGAATAAAACATTAATTACCTCTACAGTCTAAGTAGTATTTAGGATTTTCGTTTAATGTTCCTGAAATATGACAGAAACAGTGACCATAGACTAGGTACAGCTATATGAAGAAAGAAATAAAAAGAAGAAGAGTTTTAATGTGCCTGAAACCATATCATTCCATATTATTTACCATTTGCTAAACCAAACCTGGTATGTGCTAAACCATACAATACCATTATTTTTTACATTTATTTAATTATAAGTTTGCTGCAACAGCTTTGGTTATTAGCAACCACAAAAATTATAAAAACGAATCTGCAAACTATACAGAAATTCTCATAGAAGTGCAGTAATACATATTAAACTGGAAAGTCCTTAGTGAAGACAAAGATTGCAACAAATACACAAGAATTGGTACGATTTAAAAAGTACTTTAAATATTTTTTGAAATACCAAATAATGCAAATAAATGAGATAACTGAAAACATTTAACAAATCAAAATATTTCTTTAAATAGTGCAAATTAAAATGAGAAATATTGCTCCACACAACACAAATATTATAAAAACATTATTAATTAATAAAAAATTAAACGTTGTATTAAATCCTTCTCCGTGTGTATGGTTTTACCGCCACCCGTTGTTGCGTTAATTTGTAAAATCTCGATGATTCCGTGTGTATATGATTATTATGCCACACGTTTGTTGCTGTCTGATAATTCTTACCTGTCCTTACTTACTGATCTTCCTTCCCGGTAGGCACCAAATTGTTTTCTGGAAAAACAATTAAAAAGTTTGTTCGGTGTCGTTTTTCTATGTGATGTTGACAATTTCAAATTACCCACGCGGACTGGCAGTATTCGAATCTCGGTTTTCGTTCGACGTGTTGACAACATAGAATTTTTGTAAAGAAATCTGTTCACCGCTAAAGTACACAAATTATAAAATATATTTCTCAAATAAAAACAAAGGACAAATTTTTAATTATAAGTACTTGTTTATTATTGTTTGAAATTCGTTAATTCATTTGCATTAGAAATTATATAAAAAAAATATCGCTCCGGCTGCAGATTAATTTCAGCTCAGTGGTTTGCTAAGGTGACAGTAGTTGTTCGAGAAATCATGGCCGCTAATGTTCTTTATTTACACAAGCTATGCTGTCAATGAGTTCTTTGGATTACGATAAAAAGTTAAATAACAAGATGTTAATAAAGTACACCACCTTACATTGATGGTACTTAATTACTAAAAGGGTTTACATAAAATTCAACTCTTGGAGTTTAAAAGTGTGTGTCCATAATATAGGTTTCGTACATAGGTTAAATTGTGTTTACATACAAGTTCATGAAATGTGATCAATCAATCTTTGAAAGAAATTTATTTACTAAGTTCGGAGTGAGAGTTATAGTGTAACGGGAAAAGTTAATTATTTTAGTTCTCAAATTCTGGAACGTAAAATATACTTAACAAAGTGTTGTCAATTCTGGTGATGTGAGTTATTATTCAGGCTTGGTTGATACATTCGATAGTCTTCCATCATTTGTATCTTCTGTTTCATCTGGCGTCTTTTTTCAATGACTTGGAAGTTTTAATTATTTTTAAATATTATTAATCTGGTTTATTAGCTCCCCTAGTTTGATTAAGTCTTCGTTCAACTTATTGAATCCACTTCTTGTAACATTTGGTTAAATTTCTTATTACTTTAATTAATAATTGTGTTGAATATGGTTTGGCTTCCGTCACTCTTGATTGTCAATAATGGACTCATGTTTTATAACGGATTTCAATATAATAACGTTTCGTTGTTATGGCAACCATCTATACTCTCATTGGTTGAATACATTTGTATCTATTGTTAAAAATTTGATTTTTAGTTCAAAATGAATAAATATTTTCTAATTGCCTTCACTCTTCGGTCTTCTTATCAATGTATCAGTTATTAACATAACTGGCTCTATTTTCTCTCAAAGATTATTTTGATATCCCACAAAGTTGGGTTTGTTCATGTATTAATGTTTTTTACAATATTGTTAATATTATGTTATTACATATTTTCCTTTTTTTATGTTTTTATTCTATTTCTGACATTTAATTATTGTTAACTAATTGTAGCTAATGAGTTACTTGTTCTTAAATTTCTAATACAATAGTTATTTGCTCACAAATTGTTTATTTTGAATCTATACAGTTAGCATTATATAGGTCTAAGTTGTATTTGTCTATAATTTCTTATTTTACACTAATTAAATATTATTTGTCATTTACATATGTTTTGCTTGCTGTTACCGATTACTTATGGACATTTTGAATTACTTTGGGCTTTTTTTCATAATTGAATGTTATTATTAATTTACTAAATCATGGCTTGTCTGTTATTCTCTTTTGTTTTCTGTCTATACTCTGATGGATATTATTAGGTTTGTAAAATTTATTTCCTTACTTATATCTATAATTATTTCTTACACACTTTTGTAACATTTATTACTATTATAAAACATAACACAAAAATAGGTTTATGGACTGTTCATTTTCCAGCCATATTCCTTCTTATAAATACAACTCTTTTAAATTAACAAATAACAATTTTGGTGTATAATATTTTAACACCATCTATTTTATTGTGCTAATCATCCCTTTGATTAATTCATTATTATAGGATGTTTTACTACCCTTGTACTCATAACTTAGGTTTCTTACTGGTTAACATTATTGAATTAGTGACCACTAAAACAACCTATTGTTTGTTGTTTTGGGTTTTTTACCTTTGTCTATTCCTTTCTTAAAATTATTAACTGTTTATATTAATTACTTCTAACACTTTCACTGTTTGTCACTTTGACTTCCTACCTATCTCTCACTCTTGGTTTTTATGATATTTGTAAACGTACATTTATAGTTATTCTTAAGACATTTTATGTTTTACCTTCTTGTCAGAGTAAGGCTATTAACATCATACCTTATATATTATTAATTGGTTCACATTTCTCATTATGGTTAGTGTACTTTCTTTTCCATTATTTTATTCATTGTTAGTTATTAAATATGCTTTACTTATATTTACTTTTTATTATTAGTTTGTCTCTTCTTATTTTATTGTTTTTATCTGGTCAACCACTGGGGCTGGGGTTTGTTTCTACCTACTCACTTACAAAATCTTTTGGGTTATTGTGCTTAAATCGTAGTGTATCGTTGTTTTCCAAGTTTTGCTTTGTTGCTTGCTACTTTCCTTTTATTAGAGGTTACTTTTATTATTATCTTCATATGTTTAATCGTATAATTATGTTAAATACCTATTCCTTTATCTCTGATTCATCCCTTTCAATTTATAGTGTTAATCATTTAATATTTTATTTTTCTCGTGTTGCTTCATAAATTCATGTTGAAGATATGTACCCTTACAACGTATATGTAATAATAAGTATAACACGTAATAACATATGCAACTACAAAAAATATATAATAATAAATGTAACAACAAGTTACATGATAATATTAATATATATGTATATATATATATATATATACACAATAAAAAACAGCAATAACTATCTCGACCACATATCAATACATTAACTTAAACGTCCTAGAAATTAAACAATTTTGAATGTTCTTAAAACATATAGTAGTCCGTTCGTATATTTTTTCTATCAACTGATTCTCCTTTATGAGGACAAGTATTCCGGTGGCTGCAGCCTTGTTACTTAAACTTCTTCTAACGTCTGAAGGAATATTAAATTTTGTTAGCTGATGATGAAGACCAGGGCACTCTGCAATGAGATGGAAAGCTGACAAAACCGTGCCATCATTTATCCAGCAAGATACTAGCGTTTTGGCAATAAAGCTAAATAAGGTGAAAACCTGATTTAAATTGATTTATAAATCTAATCAAACAAAAGCAAATTTATTACTACTTTTTAATCGCAATTGGCACATTTTTATATAACACATAAGTTTATGAATGTAGCAAATATTTCCATCCAAATGGTTTTCAATAAAAAATTACTGACATTTTTTCTGATTGATTAAAGCGCTTTCCAAGACTTTCAACGAACGCTTTGTTCAATCCAGTGAACGGCTGAATGGCAAGAACGCGCTTTTGAATTCTCTATTGACGACCGCAGAATAGAACAAATTACTGCTTTCTGTTCAATTGCTTCCTTCTAATAGAATTTTACTTATTTGAGATTAATAAACGGCTCATTAAATCTGGCAAAATATTCAATAATGGTATGTAAAGAAATTGTCAACGTAATGAAAAGTTGTTCTCTCGATAATTACTGGAATACGTATACTACTAAAGTTATTAACTGTAGTCAACAACTGAAACCAGTCATTAGTTCTCAACGCCAATTATAGTACGCTATTTAAAATACGCTTATTGGTTTTATTTAAAAGAGTACTTGAGCTAAATACCTTACCAACAAAAAATAAAATTTGGCTGACAAACACATTACTTTTTATTTTCTTCCCCTCTAACATGAAATGCAAACTTTTAATGTATTTAAGAATTGTGTAATTAAAAATTAATTAACTTAAATACCTATATTTTGTAGGTAGCTCTTAAATTTTTCCTTTCAGGTTTTTAT
Source organism: Magicicada septendecula (assembly GCA_034769895.1). Lineage (NCBI taxonomy): Eukaryota > Metazoa > Arthropoda > Insecta > Hemiptera > Cicadidae > Magicicada > Magicicada septendecula. The sequence goes on from CM068371.1 coordinate 457,194,607, forward strand.
AGATAAATATATTGTTTTCAATAATAAATGTTTCTGCAAGTGCAGCTGATTAAATTATATTGTTGTATTACATTTTACATTTGTATTATATATACGTATAATATAATATGTATTATATGAAACATATAATGTGTGCTATTATATATGTAAAAAATTCAATTGTTTATTTGATTCAAACAAACAAATTACAATAGTATGGACACACGAAGAGAATGGCACAAGAGGAATTGCCAAGAAGAGTTATGGAATAGACTCCAACAGGAAGAAGGAACAGAGGAAGGCCATCCATCACCTGGATAGAAGAAATTCAGACTATATTGAGGGAACTAGAAAAATTAAAGATCTTTGTATTGACAAGCAGCAGTGGAAGATGACAATCCAATCATTTCTGTATGACAATCCAATCATTTCTGTAATATTTTGTTCTGAAAAATGAGTAAACATTGTATAGCCGGTATAATAACAATAATAATATGTGTTTTCAAGTAGTGTATGTTTGTACTTGAAACATGCCTAACGTAATGGAAAAGAATTTAGTCTGTCAACTGGTTATTGTCCTGTGGAGTAAGAAGTTTTAACAAAGAAAACAAAAAATATACATTAATTTGTGAATGTTGTTGAGAATGGTTGTATCATGTGTCGGGAAAAACTGACAACTAAAAAAAAGGAAGAAAAACTTTTGGAAAACAATGGAAATAGACATATTATTTGTAATTTCAGTTTGAGAATAAAGGGAAAACAAAGCCGTACAGGCCTATACCAAGCAGGTCTATGGGAATACACTGGACATTAAAAACAATTTATCTAGCCCGCTCCCAGCAGATCTATGTTTGAAAATTGCTTAATAGAGTTTCAGAAATGGTACCACTGTGTATGGAGGAAGAGAAAACGCTCAAGAGACTCATGAAATGTTAACGTCGAAGGAGCGATGACAAAGAGACACAGGTATTTTTGACATGGACCTTTAATATGTCAAGGGATATGACCCCTTAATAAAACTATGTTTTTGAAGGAATCGAGAAACGGCTTAGGCTGTAGAAACTTACACATACAAACACACACACACGCATGCACTCACGCACAAATACAGAACTACAGAATTGTTAAAGAATTGTATTTCAGATTCTACACCAAACATATGTTAATACTAATTACCAATTTTGAATTGTTAATTTTAAAACGCAAAAATATGTAACTTAAAGCTAACCAATCAAGGCGTTTGTTCAATTTTAAAATACACTTTTAATTTATAGCTAGTTTATCAGTGACGTCAACAGCATTTATTTCAATAAAGTCTAATATTAAATTATCTCAGTTTATTTATGTGCCAGCAAAGTGCTGATTACAATGGAATTCATTGGCGGGAGACAGCGAAAGAAGACATTTTTAGTTTATTCTGTAACCCCCCCTAGCCCGTGACGAAAGGAAACATTTTTTAAAACCCACACAAAGCACGGTTTGGAAAAATGAAATTAAAGTGTTCAATAAAATAGAAGAAGGAAGAAATAGAAATAATAAATCCTCGTAGGCGCTTCTAAATAATAATTTTGTATTTGAAAAAACTAATACACAGGGAATCCTAAACATAGGATAAAATGACTGGAAATTTCTGAAAAAATTATTAATAACCGTAATAAAAAGTGTAATAAAATTACAGTAAGTAGAAAAATGTCGTGTTATAATTAATTGAAATTTAGAATAAAATTTATATACAATAAAGGAGTTTATACAAAGGCATAAGGGAGTTTTAAATGATTTGTTACAAAAATCATGAATTAAAGAAAATTATACATGTATTAATTTTCTATTACACTTGTCAATTGATTTATTTTAAATCTGAAAGAGAGCGGATGACAAACAGAAAAAAAGAAAAGAATGAAGGAAATTAATATAGCAAATGAGGATATGGAACAAGTGACAGTTTTTAAACATATATTGTCTTTGTTTAGGAAGGGCCTGTGTATAGTCAAGAGGTGAAACGCTGAATTGCTTTAGATAAGGGAGTCCTTTATAAGAAGGAAAGATTTTGTAAGGACCACTAAACATTGAGTTTAGAAAGAGGATGGTGAAGAATATTCCTTGAGCGTACTCCTATACGGAGAAGAGAGGGTTACAAGCCTTTAAGATGTGTACACGGAGAAGGACGGAAAGATTTTCTGAAAAGGTAGAGTGGCTAATGTGGAGATGATTGGAAGAGGAGAGAAAATGAGAATACTGGCTATAATGAAGGCCAGGTTGAGGAGGAGAATTTGGTTGGGACAATCCATGCGTTAAATACGAGGTAATATGATGGTTTAATTGCTGGTACGTAGAAAGTACGTGGTAAATGGAAAGCGCAATGGAGCTTAGATCACAGACCATATACAAATGCGATATCAGGAATTGAAGATATTAACCCAGTATAGGAAACCGTGGGGAACATGTCCTCTAACACCTGGCCTTTATGTATAAAGCACATGAATATGTATGTGTAATGTGTGTGTGTGTGTGCCGATATATATATATATCGATGAGATTATTTTATTTATTATTAGTATTACCGCTGTCAACAATCTCTATCCAGTTATATAGACCATTTTTCTAGCAAATGAAGAAATATTATCCAGCGCACACACATTAAGTCGCTTGGCGTCGTGACGTGGTGTCATAATGACGCTTGGCGTCACGACGGCAATAATGTACAGTCGTAAACATCCTGCAAGAAAGCGTGTCGCTTTAATCTCGTGACGTGGAACGAATGACGTCTGGAGCTTAGAGCGGAGGCAAAATTATAACACATCTGAAATGTGTTTCTCAAGACATTTCAAACGTCTTTCCCCAAAGGATGAGTTATTACTGTGAGGCTCCATCACGAAGAAGTTACATTACATACAAACTATAAGCTGTAGAACGTTCCGTAAACGTTACCATACTTGTATTAATAAGGGTTATACTTCCTACTCATAGGTCAACTTTCTCGTAACCCTCACAACTTACGTTGTCTAAAATATACACGCTGGCAACATAATTTTGAAAAGTAACAGTTTTCCTTATTGAATATTTCAGCATGTCACCGAGTCTGATATCATAAGGAGTTATTAAGGAAGCGAAGGTCACATTATATGGTTTACACAAGAAAAAGTACACAATTTTTGTGTGTTTCAAAGCCATTAATATTCTACAATATTTATGTTATAATGTTTTTTGTTATTTTCAAAACGTTAATATTGTCCCCTTTTTTCTGTGTTCGAACATTGAGAGACTTTTTAAATTAAATTCTCTTTTCGATTATTCATTGTAAAATATACGGATCAAATTTCATTAATTATTTTCTATTAAAATACCTTCTTAGTTTATTATATTCTCTTTATTCAGCAGATATCTATAACGTTTCATTCATACTTTCTCTTTTATACTGTTACTCCTCAGGTGGGGTCCCCTCTCTTTTAAATTTACTCCTCAGGTGGTCCCTCTCTGAGCTGATGGTCGTTTCATTACTTAATACGGTATTAGTTGTCTCCCGTGCAAGTCATGTCCTACGTCGCTGTCAACAAGTAAGCATTAAATATAAATTTTAAAAAATAAATTTCGGAATTATAGTTTAAAAGCTATGACGGTCATTGTACTGTTCTATGCGTGTAATTTATGAACAATAACCAAGAAAGAAAAACAAATTTAATACAGTTCTCAGAAACAGCGTTCTTACAAGGAGTTAAATAGTTTTCTAAACTTGACCGTGCAAATAATGTGGCTATAAGAGAAATACAAGTTTCAAACATCAACAAAAGACTAAAAGATCATATTCTAGGGTGGGAACCTTATTCTTCATATTTAATAAGTTTATTTTACACTCCTAGATTTGTAAACTCTACACACAAACACAGTAACTCAAAATATAGGCTGGAATATATTATTAATTTCTTCCGCTCCTGCTTCTTCTTCTTTTCATACCCTTCACGTTTCACATTTTAGCTAGTCGTGAAATCGTGCCTGTTAGCTTTTTGCACGCATTTATACGCTAATCTCTTATAGTTGTTCCCAAATTTCGTGAGAGAAGTTTACAGTGCTGGAAAAAGCTTGTTTCGTCACTGTTATTACCGAGCGGAATTAAATTTCGATCAAATATGAGTAAGCCAATGAACTAACTTGAAAAAAGGTTACCTTTTTTCTATGATAACTAAAATCTGCGAAGTTTTTTACACTGTGATGAAATAACAACTGGTTACCAATCATCGTTATTTTTTATTTTTATCACAGGAGTTCCTGTTGACTTTAACGATAAGAAGGAAAGGAAATTGTTTTACCTATATCCATAAATATAAGTTACTGACTTTTACCACTTGGAAGTTCTACTGCTTGTCCCTCAATTTTTATTTAAAAAATGTGTACTTTGTTAAATTCATGTTACAAAAGAAGTAAACGCAATTAATTTCTAACTACTTATTATTATTATTGACGGCTATGGCTTAAAGAAAATTCTGTTTATAAATTTCCTTGGATTTTTTTTTTACTTCAGACGTCTCATAAATGTGATTAATAATTAAGTTTGTTATATCAAAGTTTTATGACGTCGCTGATTTACCGACAAGTATAGCAGTACATAACGGTCGGACATTAATCAACTCGACTCTTCTCTCTATTCTCTTGCAGCGCAATCTAATTAGTCGGTTACGATCGATAAAGAACGGAGCAGAGTACGGTTATTAAATTTTAATAAAGCAAAACTAATTTGCTTTGGTGCGAGAAATAGGTACGGCGGACGAGCGAGCAGTTTCCAGTGTTTCTGACGAGACGCACAATAAGCGATAAGGGCAACTCGATTTTGTGTCTTGAAAAATATAAGTTTACAGATTTTTAATATTTCCACTCTTTTTTAAATATTAGTTTGTTTTTTAAGTTTATTTTTTTGAATATACTTGCTTTCCCCGCTTTTACTAGAACGTATTATTACTACGGTCTCACGGTCCGTCGCGTTGTTCAGTGGTTGCAAATAAGAATGTGAAATAATAGCCTACTAATATATTGTTACAACGGTCTACTTGATCGTCGTAGGTACAGTGGAAAACAATATACAAGACACCAATTAGGTCACTAATCACCAGCTTTAATTATCACAATTAAACAGTTTGTAATCAACAAGATAATCTCTTACAACAAATCGAAAATAAAAATTGTTCACACGCAATAAAAAACGTCAACTGATATAAAACACAATTGTACTACACTTGTCCCGCACATACATAAAAACGCATAACACTTCGCCACAACACTTCAGACCGCACTGGTATAAATCGCAACAATAACTTACGGTGTAATCGCCCTATAGTCACTGACTGAGCGTACCTGTGTACTTGTACTTTTACCTCGCTGAGGTTCCAGAATTTCCGTAATAGGCGTCCATTAGAAAACACTAGAACGTAATTCATTGCGTCCTTGAACGAAACTCGCGCGGACCGGTATGGACCGGTATTGAGCCGATAGTTGACGCGTAATTGTCTTTCACTGCAAACTAGTAGCATTATGTACATTACAGCCGGATTCCATTGGAACATTCGATAAACTTGTAGAACGTTCCTTATTACGTAACACCTTTTTTTCCGTATTACGTAACAATATTCTCATACAACAATTGAAAATAAATTTGTCCACATGCAATAATGACGTCAACTATTAAGTGTTCTGTACTAATTTTAACACAGTACGGTACATACTTTCTACAATCATTTGATCCGAAGTGAATGAATCACCAACTGTAACTAACTGCCAAACTGGCCGCTATTGCTTACATAGGTCCTACAAAGGTCCCAAATAAATTTCCATCCTTTTGTCGGCAGCATAATTTTCATAGTTACAAGTCCTCTCAAACAGTCTGGAATGCACTTTAGTGCTACGTGAATGGACGGCCTTAACACACAAGAGGCACGCTGGGCTAGTCGAGAAACGTGTTGGACGACACTCTCGCCTTTTCGAAAGCGTTCCGTAATTGTCGTAACGATAGTTGATTCAAATTTTAATAGCAGTACCTCAAGAATAAAGTTTATAATATACATCAATTAACAGTCAATAATATGAAAGCTGTAGTTCTCTTTTAATTTATAAATTAAAATCTCAGAATCAGCAATTTAAATACTGTGTGTACACTCTGAGCTATCGTGTTGGTGTACCATGTCTCTGACAATGGGAAACGTAGCTTTAGCCTATTCGTTAATGGAAGATTATCAGAAACTTTATTTTTAAAACATTTTAGATGGCATTTCCAAACACTTTATAAGGTTTGCAGTTTCTTCAAACAATGTTCACACATACACATGTTTCACAATGAGGATATATGGAGTCAGCTGAAGGTGACTAGATTAAGGAAACATGTTTTTAAATGGAAAACGACTTTATAAAAGGCCGCATATTTTTATAATCCGCAGGATAGTTTTAATGCAAGGAGGAACAGGAAACGGTGGTCGAATTATTCATTCAGCCCAAGTATTTTAAAATTCAACTTAACATATTTGTAAACGAATAATTTAGATTCACAATTTGTATAAAGCTTTCAAAATCGGAAAACGCGCAACACATTCCAGTATAGAAGTGTACAAGCCACGAGGGCCAGTTGGAAAGTTCGCGGAGCGACATATGTAGCTCAGTGGTAGAACTAAAATCTTCGTATGCTGCAAGACGAATATTTCGCTTGTGTACCTGTTAATTTCCAAATATATCTGGCAATTTACTTACTTTTTACCATCTGTTCGGAATTTTCCTGTCATTCGTGTTTTAAAATTCACAAAATCCAACGTCGTGTTGTGATGAATTCTCTGTTCAAAACGTTTTAGCGCCAATGGAAAATAAAAACAAAGTTGTAAATGTGTTAGGAGATGCTGCGCCTTCAGAAACAACGGTAAGTGGGGCACACTTGAGTTTTAACGTCCTTTTACAAACACTGATGACGATCCCAGCAGTTGACGTCCAGAAAGTGCAACAAAAAATGACATTATTGAAAAAATTTCACAGATTATTGGAAGCTCTCAGATTGAGGACTGGATGACTTTACTGAAATCATAGGGATATGAGCCTCAGCATCATACTTTAACTCAAGAGCTCGGTGTGAAAAAGCGTTGTACGAGAAGGCTGCCCAATCTGGAGTTGTTGCATTTTTTGGCGACCAGTGCGGGGATCATCTTCAATGCTCGTACGACCACGTTAAACTTAAATGCCTATTTACAAACCATTAGTTTTAAAGTTGCAGCATCTCATAAAACATTTACAATTTTGTTCTGAATTTCCGTTGGCGCTAAACAATTTTTAACGAAGAATCACATCAAGATGTTTGATTTTGTCCGGTTTTTAAAACACGCATGACACGTCAATTTTAAATAGCTTCTAAACGATGAATAAATTGATAGATCGATTTGGAAATTAACAGGAGCTCACATAAAATACAAATCTTGCAGCACACGAAATATTTTAGTTTTACCACATAGTTACAGATGTCGCTCAGCGAACTTTTCAACTGACCCTCGTATGCATATAAAATGTATATAAACGCTGTCCACGGCACTTGTGTTTTTTTTTTATTCGTACGTATGCATTGGAATATAAACTCTAAATTTTGCATGCTTATGTTGAATTTAAGTATATGAAATGACCAGCTTTCAAAAAATATGAAGATTACCGTGGACTGCACGTAGAAACAATGCTTTAATTCTGAGTCAATTTTCCAGAGGCAAAAGAGACTGGCTGCTTCCGAGTATACACAGAATCATTCTGAAATTGTTCGTCTACATCAGTCGTTGAAGATCGTTCCAGGCGAAACAATAGCGGGTCACGTCATTTGGAACTTGTCACAAAATAACTCCTTCAAACAATTTGAATAAGGGAACAGAAAACACCCTTCTTTAAAGTCCTGATTTTGCGGCGTGTGGTCTGTACGTGTTTAGTTCTATGCAAGGGCCCCTTGTTAAGCGGCGATAGTACAATGATGAATCTACAAAATGCTGCATGAATGTGGTTATCGGATATTCGACCCGGAATTGTCGGCTGTGGTATCGGAAAACTCATATTAAGGTGTGAAAAATGTTTGGATTATCTTGGCAACTTTGTAAAAAAAGTTGACTTTATTGCGCTTGTACGTAAATAAAAAATTTCAAAGATATTCCTAATATTTTTTAACTGGTGCCATTAACGTTTTAAATAATCCCCTTAACACACGTGCGCGACTTTTGTTACTTCACCCCTAAATAAATACTAAATCAAGTTTAGTTAACGGAATGTTGTGCTGATATACATTACCGACTAGTGCAGTTTTGTTCACTACAGGGGAACAGATTCCTACAATACGCGACGGCGGTGAAAGAATTATGTGTCAAAACATCGACGGCGTGCCCTTTAGCGCCGCGACGCCAGTCGTCAAGACGACACAAATAATGCATGGCCGTAAACATTTTGATAAAATACAATGTACGCGCGCGCGTTTGTCTCCTTAGCGCCCCAGAAACAATAACGAAGCCCAGTCGTAAACTGCGTATAGCATAAAGACGTCCAAATGTACTTATTTATTTGGCGACAGAAATCTTTCTGCAAGATTTGTAGCAGAGATTGTAACGAACAGCGACGATAGTAAATTCGTTAAAAGAAAATAAATGTACTACATTTTCCAATAGTGTTAGTAGTTGCTGTTATATACGCTGGTGTATCCACATCGATATATTATTATGCGTTTTGTCCAATAAAAGGGATTACGGAGCACATAAAATTAATCGCAGCCATAAACAACAGGGAGGTGCTGTTTATGACTGAATAAACTGCATGTTGCTTCCTTCGACAGATGATGTAACAACAATGTGCTTATTTGCAATATCGTATATATTGTGTTGTAACAAATATTGTACTAAGAACATTGTTGAAGCATTTTGGTATTCCTGTTAAGACATTTTAAAGCAGCAGTTAGCAAGCCTACGCCCAAAGGTTAGGCCCGCCCGCGAACCAATTTGTAATTTTCTTTTCTTTTGAAAGAAGGAACTCGCCCGCATTGTACATACTTCGAAGTATTTTATTATAAAATCGTACAAGCCGTTTTAAATTTTACTTTGTTTTAATACAATAATTACTGTAATTTAATTTTTGTCAATAAAAGGAATTGAAACATTCATTTATATTTTAAATGTGATTGTTTCAAGTTTTACATTTTTTGTACTTTATAAAAATAAATAGTGTTACTGTGGTAAATTCTTTAACTTATTTTTATTAAAACATGTTCCTGTTTAACTATTTTTTTTGTTTAAAGTTTTGTCAGTTTCAACGTTCGCGTGCACGATGATTGTTGATAACCTACTCTTAATGTAAAAAATGTTTACTAATTTATGTGAAAAATACTGCAAAGCTTTTTTTGATTCTGCGTACCACGTCGCTAATTTTTGAAATTTTTCACGATAGGTAAAGTTTATAAGGTCCAGCTACTACCCATTGATGTCCAACGTCCAGCTCTGCACATTTCTATTTTCCATTGACGGGAGGGGAGGGGTGCGGGCATCAAACTGGTCTTCAGTTATATATGCACCCCAATAAATTCTAAAGTTGCTTGTGACTGTTTTAAAGTATTTGCTGATAAGACAGGGTTTCCAAAAATATTACGTGTAATTACTACAATAAATTTTATACCGATTAAAATGTAGAGTGAAGTACTGAAAGACTCAAAGGACGTCTACACAAAATAGAGTATTTAAAAAGTAAACTCCAATTGTGCACACCATTTAATGAACAATAATTATTTTACTGAATTTATATCAAAATTTAAATCTTTGCACACATGTAAAACAAGTAAATATGAAAATTTTGTAGAATCGTTTGGGCTTTATAAAATTTTAAAAATTATGATAACCTTACTATAAAAATAAACACAATAGTAAAAATAGAAATGTGTTTATACCGAATAGTCAAGCTGATTTTCAATCTAACTTAGCGTACAACACAGCCACAAGGATTCAAGATAATGTCCATACTGCACGTAGCAGCGTCACTTACGTGTGTGTATGTATATTTCTATTCGCGCGTACGGCTGCTACATCTTGCCTTTTTTAATGTTTCAAAAAACTCTCCTCAATAATAAGGTATACACCTGGAAACAGGTTGTCATTAACACTAGACAATCTCACGTTAAGTAAAAAAAAAATTTAACTGTATATTTTTAGTCTATATGTGATTGAATCTTGTGTAGACAAAATTGAAATGTGTTTTTAAAGGTGTATGAAAACTCTGCACTCGTTATAACGTCTCACCTACGTTATAACATCGGGAACCTGTGCATACTTACCTCAGAACACTTGCACGGGCTGTAATACTCGTAATTAACTTTTAATTACTAATTAAACCAGCTGTAGTTATAACTGAAGGAACCTTTACATGGGGGGTCTGATGATTTATTCACTCAATATTTTAGTGTAAAGTAACGACATCTCTTTATTAAACGATTACTACAACAGTTCTACATAAATATTCCCACATAAGGTTTTCTAAATAAAAGATTACAATTTATAAAAGATTTTGTAAATAACGGGGGCCAAAACATATGGATTTGTAAGTGCTAGCATAATGCACGGATCCGGGACCTTAAACTTGTTTGTGAGTTAAGCTCACTTATTCATATTCTATCTTACTATTTGGGGGGGGGGGCATTTGAAGAATGGACTTAATCTAAAAAATGTTGTATTAGTGAAGCTTTATATATATACATCAGCATTACTTGGTACTACAAATATTTTGAATCCTAAGACATACTACATCTTATAAAGTGATTATCATTAGAGTCTTTATATATTTCTTTAAACTGTCTTTAACAATTCATTTGTTAGAATTTTAATTAATCACGGAGGACAAGTCTCCGTGTCACCTGAGATATCCAGAAGTTTACTCGATGTCCGGGTCCTTGGTCGTCGTGGTGTTCGTCAGCGGTTGATCTTTAGTGGAGTTAACTTTACTGTTGAAGTTCCTGAAGTGATTAGTTCATGATGAAGTAGCGTTGAGGTCCTCAGAAGTCTAATAGTTAAACATCGTCAGTAGTATAAGTGCCGTAAATGTTCTTGTTTGTTGCAGAATCGCACGTTACATTATTGTTTATAAAAGTTCTCACTTTAGGTAGCTCGTACCATATTATTTTAAAACAACATAGAAAACTTACAAATTATACAAATGAGATGTCATCCCTTACACAGTTATTTATTCCTTTTGGTTTTTAACATTTAAACTTACTAGCACACTAATTTGCCACTACTTTTCGCTACACATTGTTATATCTGTCTTCTAAATAAAAACATTTTGTTGTTCTCCGGGACATGGTTCAAGCTCGTGTTTTCTACGCGAGCGCTTCATCTCGGTTGAATTACTATGTTAGGACGGGTCAGTTAATCGCGCGGAGTTTACGCGTCGCAACAAAATAGTTCCACTTTTATTCTCTATTTAAGAGGTTAAAGTTTGACCTTCTAATTATCCAAATATATTCTTTATTACAGAATTTATTATAGTACACTACTGTGGTCTTGTTTATTTATTTATTTAATATCAATTTACAAGGATTATTGTTTGTTTATGGGTCGGTATTCATGTCAATTCCGGTTAGCGCATGTCTATGCAGGGTTAATTAATAAGGGTTTCCCTATCTGTACACTCGAATTCCTTTTCTTTTTAATTAAAATTCTTTATTAAATATTATTATGATTTATGATAGTGATAAAATTTAGTTTAAATGTGCGATTTATTAAAATTTATATTTCTCAGCTTTTAACATTTCCTATTTTATTATTTATTTATTTTTTTAATTAACGAAATCGTCACATCTTATCTAATGTATAACACATGGGGAATACACGCGCGTGCGTACAACACACAGTGTAAGAATATACTACGTGACGTTAGTCGTGTATTTTCCAATCGCCGGACGAATGCCAGTATTCTACAGGCGTTTAGAACTTAGCTTGAAACCTATTAGAGAAAATATTTCACCGTCATTATCATTTCTACTTCACGCTTCAGATACCGTGACAGTACTGTTTCCACGTTTTTCTTAATCGACTCATGTGTATTGTGTCCTTTGCTTTACATATTCTTGCTGTTGAAGATAATTTTTTTTCTCCCATCCCTTCCTAATTTTCGTTCTATTTAATTCTGATCGTTTACTTTTAAGTTTTAAATTAAGCATTTTTTAAAAAGTTGTTCTCAGTATGTTCCCCATCACATCTCTGGTTACATCCTTTGGCTCTATTTAGAAACTTCACCTTTACGATTGTATTTTTCTTTCTTTTGCTTCTGTCATAACCCAGATTTTACTGTCTTGTAAAAAGTTTGTTTACAGCTAGCGTTTTATAAAATTCCAGCATGATGTAACTTCTTGATTTGCTTTTCAGATATTTGCAGTTTGTAGCGCATATGCTATTAGAAACTCTTAAGTCTCTGTCTATATTTGCGTAACCTCTCAAGGAACCAATACGTTTTTCCAGCAATTGGTTTTTCATCATCATCATCATCATCATCATCATCATCATCATCATCATCATCATCATCATCATCATCATCATCATCATCATCATCATCATCATCATTTTTACATCATAGCATAAGCAAGGTGCTGCCTGTTCTAACTTTTAAGATTCTCCAAACACTTCTTTCTGAGTCTTTATATTTATATTTCCAGTCTTGGACAGTCTTGAATCTGACATTCTTTCAAAGCGTCCTGGCTGTTTACAATGGCTGTTCACAATTAGTTACACGCTAGAGAGCCGACGATTAACGTTCCCTTAGAGTCGAAACCTGGCTAATGTATAAACATTAATTTAACTCTAAATTCTTTTACACTCGATAATGGTACACACTAAATGCATGACGAATATTCTTAGCTTAGGGGCATCAGTTGATGCAAGGGCAATTTTACACTTTCACCTCCCGTGTGACGTCTTGTGAAGTAGCCACAGTACACACAGACGATCAAAGGGATTCTTGAGTTGAAATTTATTCTGCATATTAAAAACTGGACTTGTATTTCATTAACTACTCTAGGAAAAGAGACATCATGTAAGCATCATGTAAAATCTTGACTCTTTCGTGACGAGGAAAAGAAACTTTTCAATTTCAACTCATCTTGAAAAACATGTTTCAATAGGTATCCAAGTCACTTATTGAAAAAGTACATATAATATTTGTAGTATTTCTTCCGTCGTGTGACTTCGTGCTGCGTTAGATAGATCATCTTTACGCGTTTCAACACACAGGTTTCGTCTTCAGAATAAAAATCACTCAAAGTGAGGTAGTTAAACATTCAAATTGCAAACTACAAACAGTTCTACTCATGTCCGCATTACATGAGTGCGCAGTCGATTGGGACCGATCGGACACTGTTTGTTAGTAGCTATTGTGTAAACAGCATTATTGCGCTATCGTAGGGCGGGTTTGATTTAAAGTTTAAATGATCGTTAACACGAAGTCACGACTGTGTACATCTTTGTACGCTCTAATTTGAAGGGTCAGATTATTTAACACTCTCCAGCATAGAATCCAACTACGCACGTCGATAAATAAATAAAATTCATAAATATACGTGCTTTAATTCCAACTTGAAACCCATATATATTTATAATAAAGTCATTTACATGAACGCCTTGGAAGAAGTCTAGACATATAGAGCGTACAATGACGTACACAGTCGTGACTTTGTGTTAAACGATCATTTAAATTTTAAATCAAACCCGCTCTACGATACCGCAATAAATCTGTTTGCACAATAGCTACCAACAGAGAGGGTTCCACTCGAGTGTGCACTCATATGATGCGGATATTTGTAGAAATGTTTGTAATTTGCAATTTCGATGTTTAACGACCTCGCTTTAAGTGATTTTTTTTTTATTCTGAAGACAAAACATATGTTTCGAAAAGCGTAAAGATAATCAATCGAACGCAACACGAAATCACACGACGGAAGAAATACGGTAAATAAAAAGTAAATATTATATTTTTTTTAACTCATCTGTATATACGAACTGTGTTTTATTTAGTTACGTTCTTTTGATTCTGTTGATTAAAAGTGTTTTTGATTAAGGGAGTGTGTAAAAAGATGATTGCACGTCATCCTAAGGCAAAAATCAAGAATAGAAGTGGATAATAAAGAAGTAGAGCAAGTGGGGCAATCCATGGAAGTAAGGAAACCTCCAATAACTACGCAATTATTCTCGACGCATCTTCTAGAAAGGGGTAGATTATTCTCGAATCTCGGTGCTGCGAAAAAGTGTAGCTTTATGTTAGTGTGATTGAGGAAGAAGAGTTGACAAACTATTATAAGAAGTTATGTTATAACAGAGCAGTAGTTAATAATAAAGGATACACACGTGGGCCAAATAGAAAAAATCTAGATAAGTTGACAATAGGACTCAAGCAAGCACTGAGTAGAATAAAAAGTAGAAAGGCAGCAAAACGTACGAACATAAATGCTGACTTTAAAAAAAACTGTGGACATTATTGAACTTATAAATTTTTTAAAATTATATATGGATGGAAAATAAAATTTTACTAGAATGGAAACGAGTAAAAACGATTTTCTTGTATAAATGTGGAGACAGAGCAGACACACATAATTACGGAGGAGTAAGATTGTTCGACACAACACACATAATTTCTCAGTCAGAAATTAAGTATTATTACCTCTGGACTAGGAAAGGTAAGTCAACTGCAGATGTGTTGTTTGATTACCACTGAAAATAGAGATAAAGAGGGAATGTAGCTAGGAAATGAATATCGCTTTTGTTTGTTTGCAAAAAAAGCATTTACGAAATATAAACCATTCAAAATGTGTTGTATTTTTTGGATATAAGAGGACATCCACAGCAATCAATAAATTGACTTAAGATCTTTTACAAAAGGACAGCTATAGTTTTGGAACTGATCGGTAATTATCAGGAGACGTTCCGGTGATCATGAGATTTTATTTCATTTAGGCAGCCATATGCCATATTTCCTGCAAACGTACAACGTTATTTTGATACACTTACTTTTACACATACGCTATTACTCGTATGCGCGCATTTACCCAAGTCTCGGAGTTATACTCTCCTTCAGCAGTATTTACCTTGATGTTCTCCCGCTGAGTCTCAGGCTTTGGTCGTTGGTTGAGTGTGGATAAGCACGTGAATAACGTTATAAGTTTTAATTTACATGTAAAGAGTACAGAGGATTGAGTACTGGTTTTTGAAATTAGTACGACTGTTTTATGAAAAGTATATTCATTTGATTTATTCAAAAATTAAATTCTAATTCTCATGTTATTTAATGTTTAATGCGGGTTACTTATTATATGAACACTTATATTCAATGTGAATATAATGTACTCATAATGTGTTTAACTCTTATTTATTATATTTCTAAGACATAGTATACACATACACAAATTATATATGGCCTGAAATAGTACACAGACACATACATATAACACATATAAATATTATAGGAACGTGATTAATACGTATAACATTTAAATATTGATCTTGTGTTTACAAGCGTGGTTTTCAATATATACCATTTAAATAACTTTCAATTAATTAAAATATTAATTAAAATATCAATAGAGAATATTTATTATGTTAATTGATTTTATCTTTAATGTATCAATTAATTAACACTCTTCTAATGATGTAATTCTCATATTTACAATTACTCATCTAATCAATTACAAAATATAATAAAATAATATGGTTCTTCCTTGACCATTTATTTATGAGATTACTTCAGTTATACTCAATTATATTTTGAACAATTATTTACTCATTATGCAAATTTAAAAATATATTAATGTTCTTGTAAACTTGAATATGAATTCTAGAGCTTTTGGCGATAGACCTCAGGGTCATTTATAACATTAAATAAATGTTCGACTTCACCTGCATTTTTCTGCACCCATTTAATTTTGTTGTTACCGTCATCTGGACTCTCGAGTTTGTTGATCCTCTTCGGTATCAGCTCCTCTGCCTCTGCGTCGTTGAATTTCTCGCTCCGTCTCCTGGATGCTGAGTTTTGACGTGGGCCTCTAGTCGTGATGATATACGGCTGGATGTAGATGCATGGGCTGTCCCTGCGTCCTCTCGTCTTCTTGTCTAGTTCCTCTCCTCTTCTTTCTTGTCCCTCGTAGCTGTCTAGAAGTTCTATGTAGTTACAACACTTGTAGCTTCATTAATATAGTTTCAACTCTCGTAGATTCATTTGTATAGTCTGTTTCAAATCACTCGAGTTTTTAATAACTGCACCGACGTACTGCCGGTTCCATCGCACTTCAGTTTATATACTACCGTTTAAAAACAATAGTAAAATTTACAGTGTCGAGATGCGTGGATTCCTCGTACTAAATAAACTTGATCTGGCATAAAAGTGTGTCGCGGGCTGGGGTTTTATACTGCTGCCTCTTTGGAATTTCTGTTGGAGACTGTTTTGACAACATTGAACAGGCCGGCGCGTCGGTTAAATCGTCACTTTCAACCTACGCGTCTTTCTATGAAGCGTGCACTTTTTTATAAATATTATTACACCAATCGTTCGGTATAATATTAAACCTTATTTATGTAAATTATGACTGTTACGCTGTGTAAATTATAGCAGTTATGGCAAAATTTCACACGGTGTCTGAACCGTTCCCACGATTAATGACCACTTAACGTCAAATTGAAGCGCCAAGCGTCAGCTATGTATTCACATATGTCGCTGATTAGTGTGACTTATGGTTCACGTACAATCCTTAAAAAACTGTGTGAAATCTTCCACCCTCGTTTGCATAATTTAACCTGTCTGTTATTTACACATGTACACATACACACACACGCAGAAATACACAGGCGACCGCATGTCGTTCTGACGTCACCTCTACGAGTTAGCGCGTGTCAATTGCTCCCCTTCGTTACATTTTAAAAAACCAGCTAAGCTTTGCGTTTCCATATGCATGCTTACGTACAATATTTGATTTATTTAAAATACATACTACTTATATTTATTACATTATTTCTTATACCTAACGTATATTTATTATACTATTTTTATTATGTACATCATACATATGCATACGTGTATACGAAAGCACTTTATCATACTTCAGTCACGGGTATACATATACTTATGCTAAACGTATCGTTGCATAATATATATATATATATATATATACACTGACGACATGTCCATCAAAATTCAGAGTAACTCCAGACCACAGCTTAGAAAGTTAGTTTCTATGTGTTCTCTGATTTATAGATGACATAGTTATTATCCATGAATAGTTATTGGGATGATTTAAAGAGACATATGTTTTAGTTTCAAAAAGTAGCAAGAGGGTAGTTACAGACAGTCTTAGATAAAAGGACTAAAATTGTGCCTGCGAAGAGTAAATAACGAGTGAAGGCTAAGGTGGTTATACACAACAGTACTTAAACATCTCGAATGTGATATAAGCTATGAGTCTGAATCTTGACTGAAACTGATTGCATATACTTTAGATCGTCCGATGTGAAACTGACAATTTTCCTGTCACATGTTTCTAAGTTTAAAACTCCTAGATCTTGTAAGAAAGGTAACCATAGTTTAATATGCTTACTAAATTAAAAATATTAACTCAATAGGAAACTATTTTTATTCTTGTCTCTCAAGATTTGATAACAAAAATATTACCAATCCTACTAAAACGTCCACAAATAGACTTTGATCTTGTAAATTTGTTCTCTCGATTTCGAACTGTTTATTTATTATTCCGTTGTAAATCCAATCTTGAGAAACGAGGATGCATTTTCCATTGGTAAATTTGTATAGACAGTTATTGATATAGCCGTTAAATAATTCATCGACTGAACAGCTTTACAGGAAAACGCAGTTTAGTTAAAAGCATTGATTTATATATACAGCTCTCAACAATCAACAACAATAGAAAATCAAATCGCGTTTTTTATATGAAACAAATAACTAAATTAAACAAACGGAAATACGTATGTCATAGATGTTGAATTTTGAATTAGTCACGTTTACTAAAATGTGCTATTTTTGATTCGAATTCAATTTGTCATTGTATATATTTATTCCGGTGTGCAAATTTCTTGTTATTTAGAACTAATGACAATATAATTCTAATTGTTTTGAATATAACAATTAATACATCATGGTATTCACATTATGAGCAGAAATTATTAAGAAACTTTATAATAAATTTTACGTTAATAGAGAATTGACTATTAAGGACCGCCAATAGAAGGGTTAAACCTGGTATTTTGATAAAGTAGACTAAGATATTTTAAATTCAAATTGAGCTGTTCAATTGCTTTAATCACACAATCTTATAATTGAATTTAATAAACGGAAAAAACTAAAATTTTTCTAGTTTTCGTCTTTTAACCCTCGCAGCTCACCGTGTGGTCTAATAGACTCCAGCAGATTTTGTTTTTGAAATTCTCTCTTACTAACTGTAATATACAGTAGAGAATGTTTGTATACCATGCTAGAATTATTCTTACCTCAGCTATAGCCACTTTTCAGCCACTTGACCTTCAGAAGTTGAGTAGTGAGTGTTTAAAATTTGTTTGTGGTTCTCTGGACCCAAATGTGAGGTTTGCGTATACTTTTTCTGAAGTCCAGTATCTGGTGTTGTTTTTATAGACATGTACACATTTTTTGTTAGTACTTTTCCTAGAAAATTTATTTTGAAATAATCAGTTTTGTTATGGATTTACATTATTTAACTGAAGATCAGATACGCATGGAAATTTTTAAAGGTGAATCTGCAGATGATCTTGGTGGTGACAGCACTGATGATGATCCTGATTTCATTGGAACACAAGGACCGTCAGGTACAGAAGTAAGAGAGTGAAGTGAAGGAGACGTTACACCCAGTTTACCTAAAGAATGTCTGATGGCAGGTTCCCAAATGAATATTCTTTTACTGAAAAATCTGGCTACAAGTCGCATACCATGGATCCTACAAGGAGTGGAAAACAAAATCTGAAACATTGTGGGCACTAACGTGGTTCAAAAAGTGTAGCACCTAATGTAGAAACACCAAAAGATGACTGGGAATTATTTTTTATTTATAACATTATTTCAACAATTACTAAACAAACAAGTGAAGAAATGCAGCAATCCACCGACAGAGTCACCACAACAGCACTGATTCATTGAAATAGGAGCCATTTTGCACTTCTTTATTTCTGCAGTGTAAAAGAGGATACTGATGTTAGTCTAGAATATCTTCTTCTTCTCCTCTTCAAAGATTAGGTTATAGAAACCTGTTCCGGCACCAATCTCATCCTCGGACAACCCACGTCTCTTCTACCAATGGCTTCATAGTTCAGTGCCGCTTTCGGCGATCGATCCTCTGTCATCCTTTGCAGATGATCTCACCATTGGCTTCTATAAATCGCAATAAGTTCATTTATGTTTTTACTTCAAGTTTTGCTCTTATATCTTTATTCCTTACTTTATCCTGAAATATATATTTTAAAGTATTTTGAGGAAACTGCATTTCACCACTCTGAATCTTGCCGCATTCCTTTTTTGTCATGACCCATGCCTCAATTGCATAAATCAACGTGGGTATTGCAATTATCTTGGAAAATGTAATCCTTGTGCTGTGTCTTCTTTTATTTCTAAGATTTCTATGAATGGCACTTTAAGGACTAGTTTATTATTTTCTTGCCTACAATAAAATCTAGAAGGTCAATATAGAGATCTAGTATGACGCATAAAAGATTTGAGTTAAGTACGAATGTTATAGTGTCTCTCCTGTCTGAGACATTATAACAGAGGGAACCAGTTTAATTGGTTACTTTCAATCAAACCGGCTGCCGATGTTAGTACAATTACTTACCAACAAATATGAAAATATGTAGAACAGGAATTAGGATTAGGTTACGCAAACTTACTCACTCTCTGGTTATTTAGCAAAAACATCTCTTTATTATATTTTCCTGAATAATAATTTAAATATTATTGTTATTTTGTTTTATTACGTTAAAAAAATAAATTACTCAGATGTTGTGCATCGAATGCTGTTACGTCTTTTTAACATGTTACTCTGGTGAGCAAAATAAAAATTATATATTTATTAACTACATTAAATACCTCGGATCCGGGTTTTAACTTAATAATGCTCTACAATAAGTCAACATTATGCAAGCTATTGGAACATTCGTTTGCTCAAATTTCGAATTACCCTTTACCTTTACCTATCATCAGATTACTATTTCATTATTGTAATTACAGACACTACTATGTTAACATTTACATGTTTAGAATAACTCTTTGCAAAAAATATACTGCTTTTGTTGCCATTGTTAAAAGTATAATGGTTTGGTTTCACCTTGATACAATGTGATCAGCGGCAGGTTCTCTTGTTGTTACTCTTCAGTTGCGTTTCCTAGAAGTTCTACGATGTCGTTCGGGTGTCTCCATTGATTTTGTTGATTCTTAGTTGCGATCATGACGAAAGGATGCTGTTACCTGAAGCTCGTGAGTTTGTCGTTGTTGCTTCACTCCTGATGTACGGTGTTCACTTTTTTTACATTTTACATTTTGCTTTTAACTGCACTAATGTTACTCTATAATGTTAGGATAGAACATACTTTACAATTTAAACATTTCGTTTCCTTTTTTAAAGAGATGTGTCGGCTAAGTTAGTTACTTTTAGTTATTTCACTACATTTCAACTACATAACTCGTTTTACTTTCACCACATTTCAATTACTTGTGGAGTCTGTCACCACGAAAGATTACCTTCAGTTACATCGTTATTAATTTTTTATATTTACACTTTTTCTTCACGACACATGGTAAAGCTGTTACCTTGTCTCTGA
This sequence comes from Magicicada septendecula, assembly GCA_034769895.1. Lineage (NCBI taxonomy): Eukaryota > Metazoa > Arthropoda > Insecta > Hemiptera > Cicadidae > Magicicada > Magicicada septendecula. Next base: position 457,215,420 of record CM068371.1, read on the forward strand.
TTCTCGCTCGACTGGGGTTTGTTTTGCGGCGGTTAGTAGGGAGAGGGAGCTGTTCGCGCGGAGAGAGAAAAGTAGTTTGTACTTTATTATTATTATTATCATACTAATTAACTACTATTAATAATACTACATTTTCTTTATTGAGTTAGGTATTCCTTATTATTATTATTATTACGTCTTTTTATTTAATTATCATAATTATTAATTTTCGCTTCAATACAGAGTAATTTTCATGTCCGTACTAGATTTTTACAAGTTGATACAGGCATATAAGTACACAGGGAAAGGTTAAATATTTTCTCACGTCATTTTGAATAAAAATTATTTTGTGCTATTTAAATTCCTTTTAAATCGTCACATCCTCCTCCACTTAAAGATAAGGACGGGGCGATGGGGTATTAAAAGAAAACCTAAAAAATGCAATTATATTTGACAGGGCACTTCGTGATGAAATTTCTATCCACAAGGTTATTTCGATTCATCGATCGATTATCTTACATACTATACAAAATACTTAAAATTTAGTACATATACAACACATAAAACATAAATTACATAATTCTACTTTATTTCAAGTTCTTAAATCTACTACCGGTTTTTTTTGTTTCTTCACTCGTTTGAAGGAGTGACACTCATGAGTAGTTTTCAGCATATTTGAGATATATTGTTTTACTGTAAGGTTAAAGATTCTCTAACTTTCTTACATAAGGGTTTTCGCATATTATAAGTGTGCGAAATATTTATAATATTCAACGCATAGAATCACTTATTATTTTAACTTTTGGTTCTCGGCTCCTCCTCTTATTTCCTTATTTCGTCTTTCTCTTAGTCACAAACGTGGATTACAATTTAGTGTATTACCACTATCATATTCATCAATCTTTGGATGAACATGTTATAGATTATTAATAACATTTACGTATAGCAATAACAATAGAATTACCTTTATTTTACAGTGCTAGAGTTTTGTTGTGCGTCAGCTGACTTCTCATTATTTACTTTATTCTCGCAGAATATGAGCTAAGGTTGATCAGGCCTCGCTAGTATTCTTACGAGGTGTTTGAGTTTAGATTCAACTACGATATAGGATGTCACAAAGTCTTATTATATTCCTGTATAAAATATATACGTATAATATGTTTCCTATATTTTATTCTTAATACTTTGGTAGTATTCTTGGTTTACTATCTTTCTCGTAGTCGTGCTTCTTTATTTTCACGAGGAGAAAAAATTTTAATCTGTGATACATGACTTCTGCGAACGTAATTATTTGTATTGGGTTTGTACAGAGATACTGTCACGGGGGTAATGAACTTGTGAATCGTGTAGGGGTCACACCATCGGTAAGAGAGTTTGGAAGTGGTCCTATCAACGGCTCTACTCGTAGGGTGAGTTTTATACATGACTAAATCACCTACTTTGTACTTTATTTTCCGATTATTTCGCTCATGATATTTCCGCGATTTTTGTAAATTCGCTCTCAAATTTGCGCGAGCTTCGTTCCACATTTTTCTTATATTATTCCCATTTATTTCACGGGGCAATAACTCATGAATTTTCCACTTTGTGGTTAATGGATGGTTAGGTTTATATTTGTATAGCAAATCAAATGGTGTTGATTTATGTCCCTCATGATACGCTGAGTTGAATGCAAACTGTATCCATGATAGATTTTGATCCCACGCTGTCTGGTCTTTAGCGTGATACGATATTAAGGCGGATTTTAGGTTTCGTAAGTATCTCTCAGCTAGGTTTCCTTGCGGTCGGTACTCTGTAACTGTAATATGATTTATTCCTAATTTAAAACACATGTCATTAAATTCTTTCGATTTAAACTGAGGTCCATTGTCAGATACTAGGTGTACTGGAGTACCGTAATCTTTAAATAGTCTCTCTTGTAGAATCTTTATTGTCGTTGATGCTAAGGCACGTCTCATAGGATACATCCACACGAATTTAGTGAAAGAGTCCACGCAAATTAATAGCATTGTGTTTCCTGACTTAGAACGGGGATAGGGTCCGGAAAAATCTATGTATATCTTTGAAAAAGGTGTTGTGGGGATTTCTGAGATTAATCTTCCGACTTGACTGTTTCTTGCTGGCTTGCTCAGGGCACAGATTTCGCATTGTTTCACGAACTTAGTTATTTCATTGTTCATTTTTTTGTCCATTGATATTCCTTGCGAATACGATATATCGTTTTCCTTATTCCCATATGAGCTCCAATGGTTAATGAGTGGTAGTATTCCATTAGCATGGGTTTAATAATTTCCGGGGCGATTATTCTCAATGACTTTCCGTTAGCTTTTTTATAACAAAGTACTCTTTTATTCAAGGTATACTTTTCAGAATAATTTCCTTTATCTATTTGTTCTATTATCTTCTGTAATTTCGGATCTTGTTGTTGGTGATGAGCTATATCCTTGAATGCAAGGGGGAATTCTGTTATTAGCGTATTTACAGTGGTAGTTTCAATCTTGTCTTCCCCAGGTTTGCATTGGGTAATTGGAACATGCGGGATAGTGTATCGGCGACTACATTTTGGGTACCACGAATATGTTGTACTTTAAACTTGCAGCAATTTAGTCTTAACACCCATCTTCCTATACGACCTAATTGTTTTGGATGGTTCAACAACCACGATAAAGCTTGGTTGTCGGTCTCTAGTAGAAATTCCTTGTGTTCTAAAAACGGTTTGAACTTTTCGAAGGCGAACACTACAGCTAAACATTCAAGTTCATAGGCTGAGAACTTCCTTTCTTGCTCCGTCAAGGTACGTGATGCATAGCTGATCGGTAGTCTTGTATTATCTATTTCTTGGTATATTACTGCTCCTAATGCTACACTAGAACTGTCGGTCTGTACGACAAATGGTTTATTGAAATCTGCTAACTGCAATAACGGGGGTGATATTATGCTTTCTTTGAGTGTTTCGAATGCGGCTTGGTGTCGAGTGGTCCACTCGAATTTAGCTCCTTTTTTTCTTAATGCGTTTAATGGGGCTACTATATCCGCTAGGTGGGGTATGTACTTATGAAAATAATTGATCATACCTAAAAATCGAGCTATACTTTTGGGGTCTCTGGGTGGTAAAAATTCTCGGATTGCGCGTGTGCGTTCTGGGTCTATGCTAACCTTACCTTCGGCTGATACTATATGACCTAAGAAAGAGAATTGTTTTACGGCGAAATTAACTTTACTGGGGTTTACCGTTAGTCCAGCGTTCTTTAATCTTGATAATACCTCACGCAAATGATCAATGTGTTGATCCATCGATTCACTATATACTACTATGTCGTCAAGATAATGATATACGAATTTAAATTTAACGTCACAATTTTTGTAATATTAACAGTCTGCTACATACCGAACTTCCTTGTGATATTCCGAATGGTACTCTAGTAAAGTGGTATAGATTAAATGGGACAGCAAACGCAGTTAGATGTTTTGATTCCTCAGCTAGTGGGATTTGGTGGAAGGCCTGGTTGAGATCCATAATGGTAAAAATTTTTGCTTTGGTAAAATAGTGGAACGCGCTGTGAATGTCAGGCAGGGGAATAGATTCAAATTCTATATTCTTATTCAGCTGCCTATAATCCACGACTAGTCTATGTTTATCCGTTCCTTTCGGTACTAGGAAAGCAGGAGATGAATATGGGGAAGTTGACGGTTCAATGACGTGTTGTTCAATGAGTTTATTAATTGATTTCTCATTATGTCCATCTTGGGCGGTGATAATTTGTATGGATGCAGACGTATTACTTTGTGTTCACTTAAATTTATTTTGTATTCAATGAGATTGGTCAATCCTAACTTAGGTGTGAGTACAGTAGAAAATTCCCTTATTAATTTTTGGATCCTTTGTCGCTCATTCCCTTTTAAATGACTCAAACTAGATTCATGATGCTCCAACTGAATAGTTGAAGTTTCGCAGTTCTTGTTGTTATTTAGCTCGGTGTCAAACTGATATTTTCGCGTGCGATCAAATCTAAAGCAATATTGTTTAGCGTATATGTCGAGAATTAAGCCAGTTTTGCTTATACAATCGGCGCCTAGTATTAAGTTTTGTCCTAAATATTCAGCTACGAGTAGTGTAACATACCAAGTAAAATTCTTTATTTTTAACTTCACGGTAATACTGCGTGATATATTTAGATTTTGCTTATTTGCGGTGGCACACTTTACGTTCACACTTTGGGTACGTCTTATAAGATTATGATTCGCTAATACAGTGGCTAGCTGTTGATTGATAATACTACGTGTAGATCCCGAATCGACTAAACCGAGGATATTCGTTGCTCCAAGGTCTATCTGTATGTAGGGTAATAGGCATATACTTGTTTTACATGTGCTAATGGAGTTACACTTGTTAAAAAATCTAGTTACGTAAGGGTCTATACGTTTGTTTATTTTTATTTTGACTTTAGGTTGAATCGTGTTTCTACCTTTCCTTTTTTTGCTGCGGAAGACACAGGATTTTGGTTCTTCCTGCTTCACGAGTTTTTTTGACTGATCAGTTTTTTGTTGGTACCGTTTTTGTTTACAATATTTGCTAATATGTCCGGACTTTCCACAATTATAACATCGTCTTTCGTCTTTGGCATCGCTCGCATGCTGTCGGGGCTTTAGTAGTGATTTTGTTGTATTGGGGTAGTTCCGGGCTGTAGAGGTTCTTGAAAATCGCTTATCGTGGTAGGTTCGAGTATCAGTTCCACATGGAGGTAGAAAAGAATCTCTGCGTGGAGTTTGGGACATTAATACACGTCTGTTTTGATCTGAATACCAGACGTTGGATGAATGTATACAACACATTTCCAGTTCTGTGAAGGTGGTTGGTCTCTTCATGAGTGCTAGGCGAGATCGCTCCTCGGGAGATAGTCCTACTAAAATAGTGTCTACTAGCTGTTGTTCACTCCAGTTCACTTGTAGTAATAAGGCAGATTCCCTTATGTCCGATATATAATGAGCTAGTCTTTCGTAAGCTCCTTGTACACGGAGTACAGAATTCCGCTTTAATTCTTCGTAAATACCGGTGGGGATGAAATGTCTTATCAGGGTGGTATGTAGTTCTTCTAGAGGGTGATTATACCTTAGGGACTCCAACACACGATCTTTTAACGGAGATTTACATTAGGTAGAAGTACTTGTAAAATCTGGTGATCTCTTAGTTGTCGCAGATCTTTGATTTGTAATAGGTGCTTGATAAAATCTAGAAGTTTTGTAATATTCAGGCCATCAGTGGTTGTTATCTCAGATAAAATACGTTCTACAGGATGAGTTATTTCTCCATAGAACTCATTGTTGAAATTTAATTGAGAATCCGTTACAGGTTTTTCCGCTGGTGGATTTGTCTGTAGGGTGGGTGGTAAATCGTAATTACGCGTAATCTTCCCTAGTTCATTTGGATATGGTGAGGTGGTTACGGGGAGGGTATTTGCTTGTCTAACCGTTAACCGATCTTCAGTGGGTTCTCTACTAAATTCCTGGAGAAATGGAATCTCTTCAGCACTTGGTTGTTGATCTTGAGTAGGAGATTGTGTTGGGGGAATATTTAGTTTCGTCATGGCTTCTTCGATCTCTTCTATTCTAAACGATTCGGACTTCCTACGTAATTCGCGCAGTGTGTCTGGTAATTGTAACGCTTCTTCTGCAAATATTTGCGCGTCCGGTGGTGTAACTTTGTCACCGGGTCAATTCAACAAATTGGTAATGCGGCGGATTAGATGTTCTATTCTCTGCGTGGTTCTTAAAATTACCGCGGGGGATTTTTCGTCTCGCAGGGTTTGTGCGATTGAGATAAGTTCAGTAAATTTACTATAGCATGTTTCCTTTTCACTTTTGAAATCTAATACATTTAAACGATTCAACAGTGAGGGTTTGTCTGGTTTATTCTCGCGTAATATTTTGCGCAGTTCCGCGACCGTTACGTTTGTATGTTTAAGACCGCGTAACAAAGCTTCATAGCTCAGTTCGTCCTTCAACAACAAGTCGGGGTTAAATACAGCCATTGTAATTATGATTCTTAAATCTTATGTACTATTTATTTTAAATATGTTATCTATTATACACACTCTTACGAAATTTGAATTTCTGTAAACACACATATCTATAATCACAATCTTATACTACTAAATTCAAATATATGTAAATCTAATAAGTATCTGTGGAGAGGTATTATCACTTTAATATGGAAAGAAATTTCACACGAAGAGTACATTATGTTTACATTCCACAACAGATCAGCTGGTTAGGGGAGGTCTATTGTGTGGGTTACGGTGGCTTATTGTTTACCTAGGCAAGGCTTTATAACAAAGAAGGGTGACTTCTGACAATTTGGAACACGTTTTATTTCCTGCACAGGATTGTCTGTTTAGTCAACCAGGGAATGTCATTCAAACAACGTACTTGTATACGAGGGGAGAGGGTACTTTTCTCGACACGAAAGAAACATGAACTAGCCTGTAACTACCGTCAGGTTGAAAATTGAATATTTTTACAAGCGGGGACTTGCTTATTACGTCGATTTCCTAATACTACTATTTTTACTATATTAATAAAACTTTATTTATTTATTCACAAATCCAGAGTGAGTAAATTTACGCATTTTAGCAAGTTATTGTTAATTATTTAGCACAGGGTAGACAATTATTTTATAAGTTAGCAGGGTGTTGCATTTTATCTTTGACACTCTGTAAACAATTACTATTTTTTTTTTTGCAAAGCAGCAGAGTGGCGCATTTTATAGTGTCTCTCCTGTCTGAGACATTATAACAGAGGGAACCAGTTTAATTGGTTATTTTCAATCAAACCGGCTGCCGATGTTAGTACAATTACTTACCAACAAATCTGAAAATATGTAGAACAGGAATTAGGATTAGGTTACGCAAACTTACTCACTCTCTGGTTATTTAGCAAAAACATCTCTTTATTATATTTTCCTGAATAATAATTTAAATATTATTGTTATTTTGTTTTATTACGTTAAAAAAATAAATTACTCAAAAGTTGTGCATCGAATGCTGTTACGTCTTTTTAACATGTTACTCTGGTGAGCAAAATAAAAATTATATATTTATTAACTACATTAAATACCTCGGATCCGGGTTTTAACTTAATAATGCTCTACAATAAGTCAACATTATGCAAGCTATTGGAACATTCGTTTGGTCAAATTTCGAATTACCCTTTACCTTTAACTATCATCAGATTACTATTTCATTATTGTAATTACAGACACTACTATGTTAACATTTACATGTTTAGAATAACTCTTTGCAAAAAATATACTGCTTTTGTTGCCATTGTTAAAAGTATTATGGTTTGGTTTCACCTTGATACAATGTGATCAGCGGCAGGTTCTCTTGTTGTTACTCTTCGGTTCGGTTTCCTAGAAGTTCTACGATGTCGTTCGGGTGTCTCCATTGATTTTGTAGATTCTTAGTTGCGATCATGACGAAAGGATGCTGTTACCTGAAGCTCGTGAGTTTGTCGTTGTTGCTTCACTCCTGATGTACGGTGTTCACATTTTTTACATTTTACATTTTGCTTTTAACTGCACTAATGTTACTCTATAATGTTAGGATAGAATATACTTTACAATTTAAACATTTCGTTTCCTTTTTTAAAGAGATGTGTCGGCTAAGTTAGTTACTTTTAATTATTTCACTACATTTCAACTACATAACTCGTTTTACTTTCACCACATTTCAATTACTTGTGGAGTCTGTCACCACGAAAGATTATCTTCAGTTACATCGTTGTTAATTTTTTATATTTACACTTTTTCTTCACGACACATGGTAAAGCTGTTACCTTGTCTCTGATTCTCGCTCGACTGGGGTTGGTTTTGCGGCGGTTAGTAGGGAGAGGGAGCTGTTCGCGCGGAGAGAGAAAAGTAGTTTGTACTTTGTTAGATTATTATCATACTAATTAACTACTATTAATAATACTACATTTTCTTTATTGAGTTAGGTATATCTTATTATTATTATTACGTCTTTTTATTTAATTATCATAATTATTAATTTTCGCTTCAATACAGAGTAATTTTCATGTCCGTACTAGATTTTTACAAGTTGATACAGGCATATAAGTACACAGGGAAGGGTTAAATATTTTCCCACATGTCATTTTGAATAAAAATTATTTTGTGCTATTTAAATTCCTTTTAAATCGTCACTATGTGTGCTGAGTGCATTAATTAAAGAAACGTGTTTCTTTACAGTACAGAGATATTTTAATATTTTTTTAGTATACATTTAAACTAAAAATAGCTTATATATTATAACTATATACATCTGAGTCATTTCTTTTAAAAAAAAACATTCCTAACCTTTTTAATGAAAAATTTGTGTTAATCTTTTCAAGTGGTTGCCGAAGGTTAGGTTTTCCTTAAGAACAGTTAGGGAAGTGATTTTATTGTTGACAACTAGAGTAAAATTTATCTCTAGTAATAAAAAAAAGATAATGAACATTTTTAATCCAACATTATATTTTTAATTTTTTGGGTCCAGAGAATCCCAGCGTGAAGTGCTGAAATATAATATATAAGGGTGAGGTCCGAGGGGTAAAGTTCATAAACTGAAGACAAAACTGCAGTTGAGAGGAAATAAAATAAACTTGACGGCAAATTATAAACAGCGAATCCGTTAATAAGGATACCGCATAAATTACTATTTTCCACTTTGTTATTGTTTGGAATTAGTTTACCGAGAAGTGTCGGCCAATGAATAATGCATAAGCAAAGCGGCCGCTATGTTAATTCAATTGAAAAATAATTCACTGTGAGTGTGTAAATTAATTAAACAACCAGAATGGAAGCTACAGTAAATAAAGTGCAGACAACAGCCGTGTCAGAGGTTTATTTTGTCTTTATCCGTTTTGTGTTTTGTTTGTATAGTTCGTTAGCGTCAATGCGTTTAATTTGAAAAAAATAATTGTTTTTATGCACACTTTAAGAGTTTTATGTCACATGTATATGCGGATAAAAATCATTTCGTCCGTGCACGTTACCTTCACCAAACTTGAGGCTAACTGCCCTCCAGTGACAATTAACGGTCAACCAATACGCGAAGCTGAAACTCCTTAACACCTTAGTACCATGAACGTCGTTCTACTTGTTTCCCGGCTATCCGAGCAGGCGCGTGTTTCGGCCAGGAGACTAACCTGGAAGAAACACATAACTTCTAAGAAGGCTGAACTTAACGTCAAGGACAGAAATGTCTACTGGCTGATAGGCAGAAAATCGCGGATAACTCTTGTCAACAAACGTTTAATATGTAAAGCAGTTCTTAAACCGATGTAAACTTACGGTAATCAACTTTGGGATACTGCTAGTACGTACAAGTAACATCACAATTACACTGTGCTTTCATTACGAAACGTTAAGATCAATTGTCGACGTTTCATGGTTTGTCTCCAACAATTCTATATATCGCTATCTAAAATTTCCAACTGTGAGAGAAGAAATCGTGCGCCACTGCAGGAAACACATATACAATAACACCCTAACCTATTGCTATAGAGCAATTAACTTTTTAGATAATGATGAAGACATTCACCGACTAAAAGGACTTAAATTGTTAGACCTACCCTTCAGGTTCGAGGATAATGTGTACTCTGTATTATCTGTATAGTAACGTCTGTGTTGTCTGTTATGTAATATCTGTATGTTTTTGTGTTCACGTCAACATAATGTGTTAACGTCAACCAGTATATCGCCTTATAGGGCCAGTGTTTAATATATTGAATTTTGTATTTTGCCAGCAGCAAGTAGAAGTGATTTTTGGTCAGTTGTTTACATGTTTCGTTATTTAGTCTTTCAAATTGTACGTATGTTTATTCTGTAGATAATAACAAGAAGATTTGTCAATGGTCAACTGTTAGCTGTTTCAGCTTATTAAGCTATTCGCAAAAAAATCAAGAAACAAGTAAACAAATAATGTAAGGGTGGTGAACATGTGTTTAGGGTGTGTATTTGGATATGTGTAGGGTGTGTATGATAAATGGGGTGGGAAATCTAGTAAAGGAAGGTCAAATATCTGTAAAAAGTACGTATAATTGGAAGGTAAAGTATAAAATTGAACTTAACTAAATAACAACTTAGTTACAGTATTCGGTATGTTCGTTTGTTAAATTTTGGTTATTTTTAAGATTGCTTTCCTAATTTCTACAATTTCCAATAAATCAATTTTTTACCTTTCTGTATATTTTGCAGTAGTGTAAAGTTTTCTGTATCTGTGAAGTGATTGTGTTGTAAGCAATGATCTGTAAAACCTGTATTGACTGTATTAGTTAAAGTCGCTTTCTTATGTTCAGAAATGCTACGTTTTAGAGCACATACAGCGTACTAATTAGTATACTAATATAACGCAAATTTTTAGTATCGTAATATAATATTAAGGTGTTTGTGCTCATTCATTTTAAAGGATGTAAGCTCATTTATTTTGTAATAAAATGAATCACCTAATGTATTTTAATTAGTAAACCAATTAAAAGGAAATTTGAATATCAACTATTTTTTAAAACTATACTATACTTTTTCCTTTTTTTCTTTTTAAGTACAATATTGCTGTAAAAATTGTAGCTCGTTTTCTCTGATTTCTTTGCGATGTCCCTTTCTAACTTTTATAAATTTTAATAACTAATCATTGAACAGTTCTGCTTAGCATAGTGTATAATTGACGAGAAATTACTTTGGAAAGTATTGACAAACAACGTCAAGAAGTCTGCTTACAAAGCTTATTAAATTAAATAAAGGAAAACTTTGAGTAGTGTTATCAGCTTTCCTGATTCGCTGTGTTTTTTAATTGGAACTACATTAAAATGGAATAAAGTGGCTGCTCGAGTAGAATCGTTGGAAGCTATACCAAATACTTGAACATTATAAAAGTTCTAAAAATGTATAAAAATAATAATCTTATAAAAAATTTGTAATTTTAAACAGACCAAAGATTTTTTTTATTTTAATTGGCTACCACAATCTGAACACACAGATCTGGGATTGTCGCTGCGGTGACAAAATGCGACTTTGCCGTTGGCGATATTTAAACTGCGTTGTTGACGTACTTTTGTTTTAACATTCAGTCGGATATTAAGGTTTTTTCCCATTATTAATTTACAAGAATATGTAAAACATCAATTTGAAAACATTTCAAATACATTTAATTTTAACAAATGTGGTAAAGTTTTATATTAATTGCGTCCCCTGATAATAAATTTACAAATGCTTCAATAAATCTAAAAAATATATATAATTATGTTCTCAGCGCACGGAGAGAAGCTCGCTGTTCTTCTTGAGATTCATCGATTTCACTTGGAAGTATAATCATCGGACGATGCGTAGTGAAATATGAAGCGTATGGGACCACTTCGGTTGGTCGCAACTTATAAAATACACCATCAATCGTAATACCATTACGAGTAGTTATGATATTTCGAGCAGACGCTAAACGTACCGAATAAAATTCTTCCAAATATACGAGCAGTCGTCCAGCTTCGGGCAGTTTCAAGTTGTAGTTAAAATCACCACATATAATTAACGGGCTCCAGTATAAGTCATCTGTACGTGACGTATAGCTGCGCATGCGTTAAAGCGCAGAAGAGCGGCATCGAATAAACGAAATAACTCGTCTTCAACGAAATAACGCGGCAATATTCGAGCTTTCGTTTTCGACGTTCTGCTTCAAATTGTAGCTTTTCCGCCAAATTAGTTCCTTCTACACTCGAATCGGTGGAAGTCTGAGCCGTACTTCCACTCGCTTCCTCCTGATCCATCGCGCCGTAATAAATTCTTGTCTGATGTACTACCTTACGATAAATTTAAGGGGATATGGCACTGAAACTCACAAAGAAAATCAAAATTTTCTACGTTATTGACAACAAAGAAGTAGTTTCTATGGAGACTCACCAGTTCCCATTTTCGATCACGCACCAGCGATCGGCCGCAAATGTGCGAAACGTCCTTACAAACATTTTCAATGTTACAATTTCCTCATTTTTACTGACTTCCAAGAGACTGATCACGTAAATAAGACTACACGTTCACACCTAACACTTATTAATTAAAGTCCTTAACTAGTTTATACCAATATGGTCATGCTGGTCTACCATATTCACTGAGTACCATACAGTTTACGCCATTTAGCAAATCTTTTACCTCTTCAAACTGTTAGAATGGACTTATAAAAATATTTCTAGCGGAACTATATTAATACTGAACAATTTATTGTTTCGCATAAACACCGAATACCCTCCATGTTTCGAAATCTAATTTTAACAATTATAAAAGACCAATTTGTTTTCGTTTTCATTCATTTCAATATTCACATTGGAAAAGTGCTAATTTTATTTTACAACCACACACAAATAGAATTTATCTGCACTATTTCACAATAGTAGGCTAATATCCTGTAAAATTAATTTTGTGTCTAATTTATTCCATTTCTATATCTAATTTTTTATTCTACTCTATATATATTTCTCTACTGTTAAATTAGATTGTTTAAACTAATTTACTCTTTGAATATTTATACATTTTCTATACATACAAATATATTGTACAGAAAGTTATATATATATATTTATTACAACGATACATAACATAAATTTGATATACTGTAATTTATGTGGCCCCACGTTCTTTGGGACACCAAAATTATACAACGATATCTTTTGTATATGCAGGTCGTAAATAATTATAACAATACCAGCTGAAAATATAATAAGAGTAGTAAATTTATGAGTAGTTAAAATTTTATGTTTATTGTTTTAACAAGCATTTATAAATAATAAAACATTGTTGATAATCTTCGATCAGATATCACTCATTATTAAGTTCATCTCTTAAGCTATACGGTGTTACACACATTTAAAACACTCTTACCTCTAGATATGTTAATAATCTTAATCTAGACATTCCTTCAAATTGATTTAATATTAAAAAATAAAATTTAAATATAATTAAGTTTTTATTTTAATTGAATTCATTTAACTCCTCATATCTGACCTCAGCTTGCTCAGTCTATACCAATGTTTCTTTTTTTTTTTTAAATAATTTAAAATTATATTGTTTACTCTTAGACAAGAGTATTAAAATTATTTGTTTCGTATTAAAAATTTAAATTATTCTTTTCTAAAAAATGCAATATCAAATCATTTCAATTATGTTACTTTGATAAAAAAAAATGTACTATCTCAAAATTAAACTCTTTTTTTTTCTTCTATATTTATATTTATCTATATGCGATCGCTCATTCTTACGACAAATAAATTTACATAAGACTCTATTACATTCTTTTTAATTATAAACTTTTTTGTTTTAATTCATTGTCTCTTTATATAGTCTTTATGAGCACTTTTAAAAAAATCATTTATAAATGCATTATGCATGTCACCTTGAGTTTTGATGACCTTACGACTTATTGACGGGGTCCAGCGTTGTCCAGAGTTGGGTTTCCGTTACTCCTGACTTGGTGTGGTCCTGGATATGTCCAGAGTGCAGCGTCGTTCACTAGCAGTGTGTGGTTCGTCCCAGAGAATTACTATCTGCTGCGAGGTGGATCTCGTTCGGCTGTTAGGCTCTAAAAAGCATCTCCTAACGTCCAGCATCTCCCGTCGCTCTTTGTAACTTCTCCGTAGATACTCTTGCTGACTTAAACGGTCTCGGTACTTTACGTTTCCCGAAATAGTGTAAACATAATTACTGAACGTTGTAATAAAACAAAATAAATTCTGATTTTGTGTTTTATTAATTGTTTAATAAAATTGTATTTTTTATTTTATTTTATTTATTTATTTTTGTATATTAATTTATATATTTTTTAAATTTATTTACGTTAAGTGTTTTTATTATTATCATTCAATTAATTAAAATAATAATTAGTAATCAGGTATGACTTGGTGAAGGAATATTTGTTTCACTGAGTTAAATAGATTGTCATATTTAAATCGATTGAAGGTAGCGGTCAATTCAGTGTCTTTATTTCTTCTTCTGCTCGTCTTTTTCCTTTCTGAAGTCCTAGTTTATAAATTGAGAATTGATGTAATTTAATTTAGTTCTTAACTAATCAAATAAACGACAATTTAAAACAAATAATTATGTTTATTATGATCAATGCGATTGTTCAACTTGCGTCGACTATTGCTCTCGGAGTCGAGACTGGATCTCAGGTCGATTAATACATATTCCAAAATTATTTCAAATTAAGATTATTATTTAACATGGATTCTTTGAACTGTCGAAATAGTCAGGAAAGGCAAGTAAGAGAATTCAATACTTACAATTAGAAAAAACCTATTCTTTAACAGATAATAATAAAAAAATATAGTATATAGTTAAAAGATATTCGAACCGCCGGCTGAGTGTGCTGACGTCACGCCTTCTTCGTCTCGGACTGGTTGCAATTAAAAGATGGCTGCCTCCTTGCGTTGTCCTACGCTAACGATCTTTCTCTGAGATTTTACTTCAATAAAGTGCAGTAGTTGATAAACTCCTCTTCTGTGATGTAGTTATTGTGAGGTCTTCAAGTTGTAGTGTTTGGTTTTCGTCCTCCACTGGATTTCGTCCGGTAATACGTGTGTAGTGTTGAAAGGTTACTTCGAATCAGTTGCTGTTCATATATTAGATTAGATTTATAATTCCATCGTGTCCATACGTTCTGGTATTTCGCTTTGTATTTATTAAATATGTTTTATTACTCCAATGATTAATTAAATTGGATTAGCTGATTTATTGTATGTACTTCATTCTTTCATATTTCCTTAGTACATATTGGGTTTAGTTAGTTGAAAATTTTTAATTCAGATTTCTTTCTCAATACTGTAACACGTCCGTTCTGCTGGGAGTTTAACAATCAACTAATTTTATTTGTTTCTTCATATAGAAAATCCTGTAAGATTTTGGTTGCATTTTTCATTGTTCACTAACACCTGTGGTTGCATATTTCATTGTTCACTATCAGCGGTTTGACTTTTTATCAATTCGGTTTTATAGAAATAAATGACATTTTTTATATTTTACTGGCTATAATTTAGTTATTTAGTACTTTTATGAAATTTTAATTACATAACTATATTCCTGCTTTGATTTTATACAGATTAATACTAAACAAGACCTAGTTTGGTTTGAATTAAACTCAAAAGTTACCTTCCTTGAAATTTACTTCTAGGCCTTATCATGATTCACATAAATACCCATTGAATAGTTTACACTATGTTTTATGTTACTATTGTCCTCAAATAAGATCACTAATTAAATCGTTATAATTTGCCTTCATTACTTTGTCATTATACTAAACATTTACTGATTTATTTACATTTTACTTGTACTTGCTTTACTGCTTAGGCATTATCTTGTACAAACATTATTTAAGTCAATTTTATCCTCTGACTGTTTTAATTACTACCACAGATTGTTGTGATAATTATAATAAAGTATTTGTATGCTAAAGGGAATAATTTATATCAACTTGGTCTAGGGTTTCATTAATTTATCTCCTCTGATTTGATTACAGGGTCAAAGTTGAATTTGGCATGATTATCAATTTTCATTTTTCCTATCCATATTATAATTATTTCACATTATTATTATTATCTTTTTTGATTTACTATTTATAAGACATTTGAATTAATATATTGCCTTTCCTTCCTTATCAAAATTCTGACATAAACTAACATTCTTTAAATACAATAAACACTTATTTTCTAACACCTAGTATATACTAATATCAACATAGTATGTATTGATTACCAATATAATAAGTAACTATAATAACTAAACAAATAACCTGATTACGGTCTAAGGTCATATCTGACCTCAGCTTGCTCAGTCTATACCAATGTTTCTTTTTTTTAAATAATTTAAAATTATTTTGTTTACTCATAGACTGGCATTTGTTTCGTATTAAAAATTTCAATTATTCTTTTCTACAAAATGCAAAATCATTTCAATTATGTTAATTTGATAAAAAAATATACTATTTCAAAATTAAACTCTCTTTTTTTTCTTCTATATTTATATTTATCTATATGCGATCGCTCAATCTTACGACTAATACATTTACGTAAGACTCTTATTACATTTTTTCTAATTATAAACATTTTTGTTTTAATTCATTGTCCTTTTATTATAGTCTTTATGAGCTCTTTAAAAAAATCATTTATAAATGCATTATGCATGTCACCTTCAGTTTTGATGACATTACGACTTATTGACGGGGTCCAGCGTTGTCCAGATTTGGGTTTCCGTTACTCCAGACTTGGCGTGGTCCTGGATATGTTCAGAGTGCAACGTCGTTCTCCAGCAGTATGTGGTGCGTCCCCGAGAATTACTATCTGCTGCGAGGTGGATCTCGTTCGGCTATTAGGCGTCTAAAAAGCATCTCCTAACGTCCAGCATCTCGCGTCGCTCTTTGTAGCTTCTCGGTAGATACTCTTGCTGACTTAAACGGTCCCGGTACACTACGTTTCCCGAAATATTGTAAACATAATTACTGAACGTCTTTATTCGTTCTTAGATGAGACTTGAAATAGAATAAAACTGTTCTGCCGACGGACAGCATGTCCTACTCCAACTCTGTTTTGAAAAAAAGAGCAGGGATTCCACTCGAACCCTTAACTTATACCCTCTCGAGATTCCACACCTGTTGGTTCCGAAATTATGCTGTCGAGGCCTGCAGATCATGATAGCCCCCACTCCCAAACCTTTTCATATATTTGCAATTTTTTGCAAATTGCAATGTTTTGTACGGAATTGAGATAGCACAAATCATAGCTAATTTGATTAAGCGCTTACTGTATTAACTTGAGCGTCTTAGTGTAATTTGCGTATTTTTGGCACATTTATTTTGCACTGACTTCGCGTAGTGTGTCCTATTAACGTAATTTTCTTACTGTGGATACCTATAAAATTTACACATACTTTGGTGCCTTTTGTTTTTTTATACAATAATTAGTTTACACACAGTGAATTAAAATAATTATTTTAGTAATTAATTGGGGAGGGTAGCTGAGATTCCTGCCTGTACCTGCATCACTAACACACACAAGATACACGCGTAACACACATACAATCGAGCAGGTGTTGTTTGCCTGTTGGAACCGGTTAATTTCTCCCCTAGTATAACAATGAAACATTTTTTCAATCCCAGACCTGTTCATTTACCCCAAACTTATAATAACTTTACAAATTTTATATTTATTTAAATCAATGCTCAATACAGCATATGGCTGTATCGTTGCAATATATATATATTATAATGTAAATTATAGATTCTGGATATTTATATATATTTTGGTGTGTTCGTGTGGGTGTAGACACGCACCGGTATCTACGATAATGTTGTTTATCTAAAGATGTAATCGTAATCGTTGAAGTTATTGGTGTTAATGTATTGTTTTTTTATGGGTACGCAGTAATAGTTCACTCTTTTTATTTTAATATGGTTCGCGCACTTTGTTGTGTATCTCACTTACTTACCACACTTGAATACTTCAATTCTGTTCTGTGACGTTCCTTCTGAAATACATGCACTTCAAATACAAAAAAATATTCGGATTGAATATTTAATATATCATCACACACAATAGTAAATGAAGCAATATCTGATGAATATTCTGAATTATGCTAAAACTTTTTAAATTCTTCCGCCACCTGTGTCAGAACTGATTAAAAAATAAATGAATTTACTTTTAATAGAAATGATACTCCTTTTGTGGTAATAAAATTGGAGGTTTATTAACAATTTGATAAGTGATAAAATCTTTGACAATTAAAAACAATAATCAACAACCTTTCAATTACTGATTACAATAAAATTTCAATAAGACTCTGTCTAATTCCTAAAGGCTGGTAGACCTGTTGTTAGTACAATAATTTAACTGCATAGGTTATGTTACTTTGATTCAGTGAATTACCATATTTCGTTAGGTTCTTTGAGGTAACATGATACCAGTCACAAGATGTAATACAAATAATGATATAGAATTAACAATACTGAATAATAATCGAACAAATATAAAAAAATCAAAAATTGGTACCATATGTCTGGTATTTATGAAACTATCGTATGCGGGCATGCGCACGCATCTCTAATACTAGTTTGCAATTATCAAGCTGTATGACTTGTACAGTATTTAAAAATGTATTACTTTCGTTTAATAATTATTTTTAAAAATCATCTATTCACAAGAGAAAAATTTCTCAAAAAACTCTTGTTAGTAATTCTATTTGATTTGAATGTTACTTGAGAGCAGATCGGTAATATTGAAATTATCAAGTTACCGTAACGATTTCTGAGGTTAGAATTAACCGGTGTTGTTACAAAGGATAAGTATTTCTTAATAGCTATTATTTCTTAGACTATACATGTAAACATATTATTCACAATACTTTAATATATTATTATCAGAATTACATTTATTCCGATTGTATGAAAATTAATAAAGTATATTTCGAAATATCGAAAAATTCAAGAAAATACGTTTAGTCAAATGAGTGACTAAATATTCTGGTATTCATTAAGAATTATTTCCAAACATTATATTTTAAATTATTATAATTAATTAAAATATTTTTATAATATTTTAATAATGGCGATTTAAATCTTTCCTCAATTATGATAATTTAATTACTGTTTTTCGATACTCAGCATTATCTGACTTGCGTAGTATCGAAAGTTAGCTTTTCACAAAAATTATTATTTTTGTTCAAATATTGTTTAAATAAATTGTACTCCCTGTTTCATATTTAACACTTCACTCGCAAGTATGGTCGACATTATACACTGACCTACTGGTTTAATTAAAACAATTCCGCACTTTTTCACTCGTATGTATAAATGTTGTATTAAGGTTAACTGTATGTTGTGTACTGACGTATATGGCGCGCACAGTTTTAAAATATAAACTCCTTCTTTTTTGTCTCAAGCGGCGTGACCTATACGTTTGATGGTTCATCGTAGACTGTCTTGCTCCTCTGAAGCGTCTCTCGGTCGTCTGCTGAAAGTCATTCATTCCATTGGGTGGATGCGTTATACTCTCTGACCCAAACGCCTTCGTTTTATTAAAATATTTAATTTTTTGACAAAATTGATTTTGGTGTGGAGGCTTTTTTACGTCATCACTGGTACAAAATTTTAACTGGAAAGTTTAAAATTATCATAACTTTCTTATCTTACGTTCTATCGTTAATTGGTTGATATCAATGAATTCAGGGCGTTTTGCTTGTTAAAATAAGTCCAAAAACGCTTATTTTTCGTTCATTACTACTATCACAATAACGATTTTATTTGTTATTTCTGGTGTATCTTATTTTTATAAGTCCGTTACACCAGATTTTACTTAAATATAATAAAACACTTCTTATCTAAACACTTTGAGTCTATATCTCAGTCGGTTTAATTTACAATTTGGGAATAACTGTTCCCTACACAAATCTCGTTATGGCGTCATTAAGCGTCCATGTTAGATTTTTCATAAACATGCTTAAAACTAATCTTTCTTATTTAATATGATCATATTACTATCTAATAATATTAGTAATGTTTATTTACACAATTTTACACTATAATATTTATGTATGACTGTGGTTAATTTAATATTTACCTAAGTTCAAACCTCTCCTATCTTTCTTATACAATTTTTTCATCTTATTTTTTAGTCTCTTTATATAAATCATATCATTTAATGATTGTAATTAGTGTACACACATAGTACCTAATCTATTATATATAATGGTTATCTTTTAATTAGCTCAGAACTCTTTAATCTTTCAGTAATGGCTCTGTTCATGTTGTGTCATATCATAATAGTCATTTATTTTTTCTAATACAACAACTAAATTGTTATTGTCCTATTTGGTTTGGATTCCCAAAGTAGCATTAGATATTATTCTAACTTTTGGTAATATTTTCAATTACTTTTACACATGTTTATATGCTATATTTTTCATAAATAACTTGTTGGTCATTGTTTGTTTACATTTGGTTTTCTTCATAATGGTCATTTGGTTTTTAAATGTTTATATATAATATGACTGCTTTTATGGTCATTATCTGTTCTCAAAGTAGCATTGGGATTTCCTCTTACTACTGGTAACAATTGTAACAAGCTGTTCTTAATATTTGATACAGTATTTTTCTTAACTAATTAGCTATACAATGGTTCAGCTTACTTCTGGTCATATGTACATTGTTAGTTGGTTTACAATAATTTAGTTATAATACTGTTCTTATCATGTTCAGAATCTGTTCTCAATGTATTATCAGATATTTATCTCACTACTGGTAATACTATTATAAACATTGATATTGGTTTTGATACTGTACTTTGCTTAACTAAACTGGTATACTTTTCTCATTTCTGCTATTCTCTGTGCCATTATGTTTGACTTGTTCTATTTACATTGTTTTGCATTATATTACATTGTCTCTTAATATTTATTATTATTACTTATAATAAATTCTCGTTTGATAACATATTTGATGATCAGATATTTATACTAATATGTATCATTTTCTGTTGTAATAGGTCTCTTCCTTGTGGGTTGTGTAACAATGTACCATCTGTTTTAGTGCAGTATTTTTCTACTACTAAACTGACTTCACTACGGTATATTAACATAATACTTTAACTAATTTGTTACACATGTTTATACAATTCCTTCTTAAACACTAACACAAATCTTTCTTGTATTATTTACAATGTTTTTCTGGTCAATGGTGAAATTTAATTTCTGTCATGTTTGATACTTAACAAATGTCTTTTATATGTTGTCAGTTCTTTATGAACAATAACATAATTGTTCTATTTTGTTCTAATCTGGTGGTCTTATGATCATGTGTATTGGTTACAACTTTATTAAATCAGTCACACTCATTGTCTGTGTTTATTTGACTATTTTTAATTTTTGTTGTTTCATCATGAAATTAACATATTTTTCACACTGTAAACTTCATCACTGTAATTGTTTGTGTGGTTTATTCAGCTGAAATAGTTAGTTATTCACAGGTTTCACATTTGTATTAAGTACACACTGTAATTGTTTGTGGTTTCTTAAATGTTTCACACTGGTTTTCTTGTCACACTTATAATCATTTCTTTTGTCACTTACATTGTTTTTAGTACATGTGGTTTATGTTGAGTCCTTATATCTTCTGTCCATCTTCTTTCTTCTTCTTGGTGCTCTTCCTGGTCCTTCTTCTTTCTTCTTTATTCTATATTTTCATTGTAGTTGCTATTTTTATTTATCTCCATTGTTGTTGGAGCTTGTTGATCCTTGTTTCGTTGATTCCCCTCACTGTTGGATCCTATTGGGTCCAGTTACTGATATTTTGTTTTGGGCTTGTGGCATTTTCTTTCTTCATTTTGTATTTAATGTCGATATATTAGTATTCTCTTCTTCATTGTTGGATTTTTTATTAATATATTTGTAGATACACACTTATATACACTTATGTTTATTTATCTAGATATATTCCCATGTTTTTCTCATACTTGACGTTACATTCGTTTATATTATGTAACTACCATATTTTTGGTACTGTTACAATATATATAGCAGAAGTCATTTGAGGGAACGTAAATATTTAAGAAGGCGTAGTAAACACGATCCCATTTCCAGGGAAACAGTTAAATAATTCAACAACACATGGAGATTGCAAATTGTTCTGTGTAACATGCAGACGCGATCAATCATCTGTACGACTTGTTGAATTTGTAAGCAAAATTTGCTGAACGTTGATACTGAATGGAATCGTAAGCAATAAAATAAAATACAATACATTACTGTACAGTAAACGTAAATTATTCAAAGAAATAAGCAAACGTTGTTGGCAACTGAATACGTTGTGTACGTTAACTGTGTGCACGACAATGCACAAAATGTATAATGAAAATCGTTACACACACACAATATATATATAAAACATATTTTATAATGACTTTACCTCAAGATGTTTTATCCCTATTGGGAACATGTTTCGGGAAGCCTTGTGTTCCCATCTTCAGCCTTCCTTATTTTGAGCCTTGTGACGTATTTGTGTGTTGGCTGCTTGTTACTGTGGTTTCCTGTTGGTCACTGGTGCTTTAAATTGGTAATATTGTGTGTGATTGTGGTGTATATATTTGTATTTTGTGCATTTTCTATGTTGAATGCTTTGAAAATTGTGTCATGTTTTGTATTGATTTGTATTTGTTCAGGAATTAGTTTGTTTTGTGTTTTATATTTGTATATTTGTAAATTTGCCCAAATGTTCATTATGATCCCTTTGTGTGGTATGTGTTTTATTAGTGTCATATTGGTTATGTCTGGGAATTCATGTCCAGTGTTTTTTCCATGTGTGGCCAAATTAGATTAATATATTTCTGGTTTTATGATGTGGATGCGAATGAACGTCTTATGGTTCGTTCTCAGTGTCATGTAAGGTTTTGCCTCGACCAATATTTGTGTACCTTCGAGGGCCTCGTGTGCAAAAACTATAAGGATTACAGAATATCTAAAACTATGACTGGATAGCCCATTTCGTCGACTACCGGAAATGGTTTGTCGCGAGCGGAGGGGGGTTGCGCGGTGACGTCACAGCGCTGCGCGTGGGGGTCTAAATTTGGGCTTGTGTGGGCACGGCGCGCGCTCAGTTCAGTTGTATCTCCGGAACGAGACGGTCGATTTTAGTGATCGAGGTGTCTACGGGGAGATGAGAACGTGAGTTAGACGCTAATAACACAAGAAATATAAAATTAATATTGTAAAGCAAAAAATATTGAGATATTGTAAAAATACCGCGTTTTCAGAAGAGAAAGAAGGCTGTAAAATCTGGAACTCCGAACAAAATGCGTGCACCACGACTTAAAAATATAGAACGTTGTCGGCTACGTCGATTGCAACAAAAGGAATTGGAAAGAAGACGCCAGAATTCGAATTTGGATGGTGGAAGTGGAGCGCCCAGTACAAGTAGCGAGTGCGTACAACGTTTGGAGCAACCTAGCACTTCGTCATCCTGTCGAATGGATTTGGAAAGTGGTCCAATAGACGTCGAAAGCAACGACGATTCCATTGATATGCAGGATGGCAATACTGAGACTCGTACGGACGGTAACATCGGTCCGTCAATGGCGCGTTCAGACCTTTCGCTCGATTTGACAAATAAGTATGCTGCATGCGATCGCCACTTTGTTAAAATGTTCTTTGACAATGAATTTGGACTTGGTTGTGATGTTTGTCATCGACTTTGGTTCAAGAAGGATCTTAAGCTCGTTAAAGTTAAACACTGTAACATTTTGCGCAGCGAATTCCCCGACCAAGTAGTGGAGGCTATGGTAGCATGTGTAAATTGCCGTAGATGCTTGGATACTAATATCGACCAATTGTCCATAGGTTAGCCATTTGTACTAATGATTTCGATGAATAAATGTTATGTATAGCGTAATTTTCTTTCTTTCATTTCAACTTTCTTTCTGACAAACAAAACAAAAGAATCTCCCAATAACGAGAGTAACGTATGTAATTTCGCATTCACGAAATAAAGATCCGACGGGAGTATCAAGAATACTCCCTGAATTTTTTGTATGCGTTTAGGTGTTCAAAATAACGTTTTTTCAGCTGTTTTTTTGTTTGTCTTATGTAATATTTATTGCAATCTTGCTATTCAATTTTTATATAACATTGGCTGTTGTGTTATCTTTGTTGTGTGAGTTATTTAATTTTGTAAATTATTTTTGTTAGCTATGTATGCTATTTTAATATCTGCGTTTTTAAATAGTTTTGTTAGCTTTGTCATTTTCGTATTTATGTATGTGAATGTGGCCCATTTTTTATTGTTGTTATTATTTATGTGTTGTTCATTTTGATTAATTCTTAATTGCTGAGTTTTTATTTTATATTTGATTTTATTTTCTATTTTGTTTACAGTATTTTTATAGTATCCATTTTCGTAAGCAATTTGGTATATTATATTTATTTCTTTGTGTGTTTCTTGTTTCTTTAATGGAATTTTGTACATTCTGTAAAATAGTGAATAGAATGCTGCCATTTTTTGTTGTGGTTGGTGGTCAGAATGGTTAGGTATAATGACGTTAGTAGAAGTTGTTTTTCTGTATATTCCATATTGTAGGTGGTTGTTGTTTCTTGTGATGGTTATGTCTAAATAGTTGATTTTGTTATGTTTTTCTTTTTCTTCTGTGAATTGTATTTTTGGATGTTTGTTATTGATTTGTTTTAATATGTTATCTGCATTTGTGTTTTTGTTATTTGATACATATAGCCCACAATCTACATATCTTATCCATATGCCATTTGGATCAAATGAATTTATAATATTTTGTATTTTGGTGTCTATGTGTTGTACGAATATTTCTGCTATTATGCTAGATAATGGAGATCCCATTGCTAAACCTTCTTGCTGTTCATAAATTTTGCTATTAAATTCAAAGAAATTTTGTTTTAGTATAATTTGGAGACTATTTTTGATTTCAGTTATGTATTGTGTGTCCTCATTTTGTTCTTTAAATTTGTTTATTATTATGTCTATTGTTTCATCTACTGGGATGTTGGTGTACATGTTTGTGATATCACATGATGTGAAAAATGTATTTTCAGTTTGTCTATTAATTCGTATGTATTTTTTACGTTATAATTATAATTATATGTTAGATGGTTACTTTTTAGTTTCTGTGCTATTATTTTTGCTATTTTGTATGTGGGTGCTTTTTTGAAGTTGATTAATGGACTTATTGGGTTGTTTAATTTGTGTATTTTTATTAGGCTATTTGGTTTAGGATTATTATTTATGTATATGTCTGTATTTTTATTGTTGAAAATGATTTTAGCTCTTTTTATTAGTTTTATTGTTTGTTTCAGATATTTTTCTGTTGGGTCTTTATTTAGCTGTATGCAGCTAAATATTATTATTATTGATGAAGTCTTCAATTTTTCTGATGTAGTCTGTTTTTTCAATAACTACTATTGCTTGACTCTTGTCTGCTTTAGTAATTATTAAATTATTGTTCTTTAATTTATTTTTAAATTTATTTATTGTTTTATTGTCCAACTTTTGTTTAACAGAATGTACAAATTCCGCTAGCCAAACAAGAAACAGACAAAGAAATAAATAGAATATACCAAATTGCTTACGAAAATGGATACAATAAAAATGCTGTAAACAAAATAGAAAATAAAATCAAATATAAAATAAAAACTGAACAAATTAGAATTAATCAAAATGAACATCACATAATTAATAACAACAATAAAAAAATGGGCCACATTCACATACATAAATAATAAAATGACAAAGCTAACAAAACTATATAAAAACACAGATATTAAGATAGCATACAAAAATAATAAAAATAATTTACAAACACTAAATAACCCACACAACAAATATAACACTACAACCAGTGGTATATACAAAATTGAATGCCAAGATTGCAATAAATGTTACATAGGAGAAACAAAAAAACAGCTGAAAAAACGTTATTTTGAATACCTAAATGTATACAAAAAGCAGAAATGTATAAATCTAATTTGGCCACACATGCAATAAACACTGGACATGAATTCCCAGACATAACCAATATGACACAAATAAAACACATACCACACAAAGGGACCATAATGAACATTTTGGCAAATTTACAAATATACAAACATAAAACACAAAAAAAACTAATACCTGAACAAATACAAATCAATACAAAACATGATACAATTTTCAAAGCACTCTACATAGAAAATACACAAAATACTAATATATACACCACAATCACACACAATAATACTAATTTAAAGCACCAGAGACCAACAGGAAACCACAGCATGGGAACACAAGGCTTCCCGAAACATGTTCCAAATAGGGAGAAAACATCTAGAGGTAAATTCATTATAAAATATATATTATATACATCAAGAAATGGACTGTAGCAGAAAGTGTTTGAATATGTGTGTGTGTGTGTGTGTGTGTGTGTGTGTGTGTGTGTGTGTGTGTGTGTGTGTGTGAACCGACCACTGTAAGACATTAATTCTGATTGAATTATACATAGACGTGTTTTCGGTACAGACAATGATGAAAGCGTGATAGTAGTAATTGGAAATTGATTGCGTCAGTTCCGAATTGTGTAGTGTAATAAATTTCCTTCCTACCGCCATGAAGTCTCTGCTGCATAAAATTGCTTTGGCGTCTTATGTTTCACCCCCTGCAGGCTGTCAATCCATCTTCCCGGGGGATTATTTAAAGACATCTCCGAATCCCTGGTTCTAGCCCAGCATTGAGGGCTATTCAAACGCCCTCTTGTTCTGAACTATGATGTGCTAAAGTCTTTCAACTTTTTATATTTAACGATGTTGTTGAAAGCTACCTCGTTTTCCGTGTACGCTGTTGTCGCTTAAACATTGATTAGGCCATCTTTGAATGTTCGGACAAAGTACGCGAACAAACCATCTTAATCTTCATTCTTTTAGCGCATGTTTTATCGCATAATGAGCATTTATCTTCTTTTTCCCCAACAAGGATTAGGCCTTGGACTTGATCCAGCTCCGTAGGATTTATTCCCATCTTTTCTTTGGTCTCACTACGCTTTTGCTTTTAGCTGGTTTGTACGTACCTGTTTGGTGCTTTTGGTAGTCTTCGATCACCCACACGCTCTAGATGGTCTTTCCATTGTCTCCTATGCATCTCTATTTTCCCATTTACAGTCATTTATTAAAATTGTAATTTTATACGTTTATCATAATGTCATCTAAACGTTTTAGAAGTCGTCGCAAATGATTTAGCTACCCCGAGAGACTGGCCCAATCGTAGTTATTTTTCGCAAAACTTAGTCGTTTGCAATATCTATACGTGTCACCTTATCTGATACTTCTTATCGGTCACCGGTTGGTCTCTCTCTTTTATTGGATTTCCGCTTGACCGATTTTACGTTTAATAATTCCAATCTCTGAATCAAACGTGACAGAGTCACCTGCAGATATTTTTGTAATATATGACTTTGCTGTTTAACTGTATGCTATGTACATAAGACTGCGGAGACACATGACACAGTAACTGGTTTCACAATTATTACAGCTGTAGCTGCTTTTTGATTGCAGTCAGCAGTCGACTCTGGACAAATCCGCTATAGTTGAACTCGATTTTGCATAGTAATAAGGTAATCATAAAGTTACACATTTGCATTTAGATAATAAACACTTTTTTGTAAATAT
This sequence comes from Magicicada septendecula, assembly GCA_034769895.1. Taxonomy (NCBI): domain Eukaryota; kingdom Metazoa; phylum Arthropoda; class Insecta; order Hemiptera; family Cicadidae; genus Magicicada; species Magicicada septendecula. The sequence goes on from CM068371.1 coordinate 457,242,616, forward strand.
ATTAAAGATATGGCACTTAGGTTAGACTCATACCCATTGGACGCCTAGAGAAATTGTACCTCTCTATTTCTCTAGTCGTCAAACGGGCTTGGCCGCAACCTTAGTGTTGCTCTATTGGCAATTTGTCTTCCGGTTAAATGGAAACGTTCCCTTGAACTAGTTTCAAGTCTGACCCATTTAAATAAAGATATGGTATGTGAGGTCTTGAGAATATTGCTTAACGCTATAGAGATTGGATTAAGTATGACGGACATCTTGTTCAAGTCGTTGTTATAATGATGATTTTACACACCTTACATGATATAAGTCAAAGAATATTGCTCAAAAAAAAAGAAGTAACAGTTTTTTGTCAGCAACTGACGGTAATCACCTTTGGCCTACTCATACTTGAGTGTCCTCTAATCATGCTTCGTTTTGTGTCCACCGCGCGAAACTTACCACCTGCAAATTATAGGTTGCATTAGTGTCTACATAAATACAATACACCATCAATACTCTGATTAATTCGGGAATCATCTTGTCTGGAGTTTGATTTGAGAACGACATACGAGGCCGTATATAGGCCTGCTTAACAAATGTTGTAATCACGGTAAACACTAAATTTATCATAATGTTAGTTTAAATGGATACCTATTAAAGGGCTTACAATGTTGCAACTAATATATATATATATATATATATATATATATATATATATATATATAAAAGTGTCACAGCGGTACGTATTTAAGCGAACGGAGAGACAGATTGGTAGTGATGACTGTAGCATGGAAATTTATTGGAAGACGCAACCAGGAAGACGAAGGAGGAGAAAAGTGAACTTTTTTGCTTTGCCAAAAGGCTAGGCTTTTACAGTTGGAATTACTGTAACACTCGGTAACTTCTGTTAGAACCACCTCTTCGTCAGGTTTAAAGTTCATATCGATAATTTGTTCTATTTTCAAGTAAAATATTTAACGTTTATTGAGCATAATATTTTGTATACAACAATTGTAACTGAGAATTTTGTACAACAATGTAATATTCACTATAACGCTATTACGTTCAACAATGACAGTGTTGGTATTGTAATTCTAATATACCAACATTAATACAAACAAGAATTATTTGCTTGTTGTTTGACATTTATCATTAGGCATACATCTAATTTAAATATAGTAAGTAGACTCAATATTTTTAATTAAATATTAACATAAAATTGAAAAAAAAACGGTTACGATGTGTATCGTGTGAGAATAGAGCGACTGGTAGTTACTCTTTGATAGACTCTTTTACCAGCTAACAAGTAAATTCCCTTACTATTAAGAATAAATTCGTTTAGGTAAGTCGACTTTAGTTAATTCTAAATACGCCATAATGGAGAGGTAAAATTTGTAAAGAGCTTTTGGTTTCAGGGACGTAAAAGGTTTTGCTGACATTTGAGAATATTTAGTTTTAATACTAAATCCATGTGTATATAATCAAAAGTTAGAATATTCTATTTTTCTACATTGGAAAGACTGAATAGTAGATACGAATATGAAATAAATATAATTTTGAAAATAACTGTACTGTACGCACATCAGTATTGCTACTGAGACCCCTGATGCCAACATTTTACTGATTGGGGGAGGGGTCTACTGAACCATAGTGCGTGATTGCGTTGGTCGGTCATTACGGGTTCTGTAAACACTGTTCGGTTGTTTAGAAAACGTATTTAGTTGTTATTTTTTGTGCGTATTAGATCGAGCTTTCGTACATTAGATGTCAGTGTAATTTATTGAATATATTGTTCAAGTGTGTTTTCTTATTCGCTACAAAAAATACCGTGTAAGAGACAGTCAAGTCACACCGAAACTGTGTTAACCGAATTTTAAACGTGTAGTATTACAGTGACGGGTGCAGTGGAATGGCATACGTCATCACATTCTTTGCTAGATATCAAAGCTGCTGCGACAGTAATACATCTTACAAACATAATGTTAAAATTTGTAAACTATTGTTGTCATCCAATTTTAGTTGCTGTTCTCGTTTCGAACAAGGCAGTTCTGGCTCATTTCCTTTTTCATTCAATTTTTTTTTGTAATCTGCTCCTTAGTTCCTTTAAAACTTATATTTGTTAGCTCCTTATTTTACTTTATTGGGGCTTTACTTCATTAGTCTTTTATTTATCTACCGGTGGTGACAAAGGTAAAAAGGAATTGGATTATTGTGTTCAACATTTCCATACGCGTAAAACTAAAGCATACTGACTTATAAGTTACCATTAAAATTTCAGTAAGTATTCTCGGAAACAGAAAATTCCTGTTGTCTTAGTTATTTCTGTTAATACATTACATATCTGGGGTTTAGCAGGTAAGTGTACTAACTAGGAACACATGTATCGCTTCACAATTCCTATGTTCTGAATTTTCTCACTAACTTAAAACTGACTTAAAACGTAATGTATGAAAATAACATAAGACTGAATGTACAACTGCACTGCTAAAAGTATATCATCATCATCTATCTTTCCAGGATTAGGTAGGTTGCATGTTCCGGCTTCACCATGTCCGTCTCGGTCTACAAACATTTCTTCTTCTAGTTGGCTTATAATTCAGGATTTTTCTTGGCATTCTTTCTGGAGACATGAGCATAATATGCTCTTTCCATCTTTTTTTACAGTTTTTCGCTAGTTCCGTTACTGGTTGTACTTTTAATTTCTGTCTTATATCTTCGTTCCTTATGTAATCTAATCTTATACACCCTTTCACAGATCAAAGATATTTCATTTTAGACGTTTCCATCTATCTATAATCTTTCTTTCTTGGTGCCCATGATTCGGACCCGTATAATAGCATGGGGACTGCCATCACCTTATAGAATTTTATTTGTGTTTCTTTCGTGGTCTTTACTTTGAGTGTTCTCCGTAATGTCCCACAAATTCTTTGGAAGTTGTTTGTTTTATTAAGAATATCTTTATCTTCTTCATATTTAATATCACATCCTAGGTAATTGAAATGTGATACTTGTTCTAAAATTTTATTTTCAATTACAATTTTGTCCGAATCAAATCTTTTCCTAAGAATGCTATGGTCTTAGTTTTTTTCTATTGAAATGTTCAAATTATAACCTTTTGATAACAGATTTGGTTTGCGGATAGCCAGTTGTAATTTATCCTCACTATCTTGGATTACGAATTGATCATCAACAAACAGCATAGTCTTTAGGAACTCCTGTCGACTAGCTAAAAGTATATATATAAGATAAATGAACGTGGAAAATTTCAATAAAATTGAAACATTTATTGAAATTTACACTAGTCATAGATTCATTTTGAAGGTTGTGTTTGGATAGCCTGTGACAAGACGCACATAATAAGACAAACCACCCGTTTCCATCGCATTATACTTGTGCTAGTGGATTCGACATGACACCAGCTCCTCATGTGTTTCGTAACCTTGCAAGAGATCCGCAGCATCAAAGGACGTCTTAGCTGGCACAGCGACTGCGTTATGCATTTTAACTTGGTGGCCGCAATGAAACAAACGCACAATGCCTTGTAGATTTTCTTCACGCAACTGTTTAGTAAGGCAAGAATAAACAGAAGTAGAAATAAAATGTTCTAACAAGAGCAAAAGTAGGCACTAATAGGATAGAAACCGTAAAAATTAATGATTAGTTAAATATGGATCAAGAGAATTGTCATCCCGGCAGGAGTCAAATGACAAAGCTTAGTATTTATTAGCATATTAGAGCTAATAGCTCAAAGGGGAAACATAATTTAACAAGGAAGACTGGAAAAGCAAATGGAATTGTAAGCGTCAGACAGCCTTATTCGCATAGAGGAACAGAATATTATATTCAATAATAACTATACGTGAAACGTGTAGTTAAATTAGAACACCAAGTGTATATAGGTAAAGGAAGACGCTAATAACGTTTCTTTTATCAAACAAGCTAGTGGCAATATAAAACGTGTATATTTCGTTAATGAATTCTTAGTCAGCTCAATAAACCTGGGCGTCTTGCTCTTGCATTATTTATTACTCAGCACTTCGTGCAAATTAATTCAAAATATTCACAAACAGAAGGGGAGTTGCGCTGCATTGTTAAGTCGGATGATGCACCGGAATCTTAAGTAGTTTTTATTATTTTAGTAGCTTTATGTATCTTGTGAATAAATAAAGATGCTTGAATTTTAAGTAGTTTTGCAAGTGTAAGATTCTATAAAAGCTTTGAACTTTAACAGAAGGCTTACCTTATAAAAGGTGTTAAGTGTTGTGTGGCAGTTGTAAGTGGTGGTTCTTTGGGGGGGGGGGTAAAAAGTAATGTCGTTTGGCTTTCGAGAGGATTTCTTTTAAGTAATACTACACTTAAACGTAACAGTAAATGATGATTTTTTTAATAGAAATTAAATATTATTTTTATTACTAATACTGTTTTCAACTTATAGTTTTAATTTCAATCGTTAATTTTTTACTTAACATTTTGTATTACCGCTATATTTTTTTAAATAGAATTAACACTGTTGCACACCACTATAGAAAAATTATTCCGATTAGCGATTTCAAGCCTCACAGCTAATCCTCAGATTGGAAATAACAATAATGGGATTTTTGTTATTTAAAGCCCCCACTTACCCTACAGCGCGTAAACAAGCTTTAAGTTAAACCCCTTCTGACTATTAGACCATAAACACTAACACAACTTAATTAATTATTTTTTAATTCACTTAACACTCTTTTACTTGTACATAATTAAGCATTTAAATTGTAACAAGAGATATGTGTATTTCTAAGATATATGATTTGTATGATGTGTGTGTTACATTACATTTATATTTATATTTATATTATGTTGTATTTATTTGTATTTCTACAACAGAGTAATTCCTTTAACATTTTTTGAAAATATATATAACAGCCTTTCTTACACTCTGTTGTAATGCCCACGCTGTAGGCACTCTGAGCACACAGAGTCTTTCTTCTTTACCTTTGAATTCTCTTCAGGATGTCCCCTCCCATCATTATGTCACTCAAACTTATTAAATTAGTTCCCTCATTTTTGGCTATTACTTTAATTTGTTATTTTCATTATTGACTGACTCTTATAAAAGCAAGTGACGTGGGTCGCAGATTTCTACACTGTAACACGAAAGTTGCTGAATGGTAGGTTCCCATTAGATTGTTCCCGCTGACGGAACTGCACAGTTTCCTAGTATTATTCTGCTAATGTTACGGTCTATAGGTTATCAGTTCAAGTATACTGGCGCATGCGTTTGGTTTTCAATTACAGACACTTAAGAGTTTATTTGTTCTGAATTATTCTCACAGCCTTGCTCAATAAAGGTATATAAACAATACCAATCTCCACTTTTATACACATTAATTTCGTTCTATAATAAAATTATAAAAGTACAATAGGTCAATAGGTCAATAGGTTAATAGGTTGACAAAGCAAATTTTCAGATATCTGTGGGGGAAAAAGTCAACATCAATTTGGATTAAAGAAGTCTTAAAGGATTTAGAAAAAAAATAATATACACGCAGAAGAAGTAATTGAAGGAGAAGTTTTTCGGGCAAAAGTGTTAAAAATGGAGGGAGTCCAGGGTAGGAGAGAGAAAAACCCAGGTTCAAAGTGGACTGAAGACAAGAAGAGGAGGCACAGTGCGAAGATGAAAGAGTATTGAAAAAAAGAAAAGAACAAAGATTAATGAATTGAAATTGGCATGTGGTCCCTAGATGGCCGATACGGAAAAAACTGTAAAAGAATCAAAGTATAGAATAACAGAAACAATGAGAAAAAAAGACTATCATTTTTTTGGTCATTTATATAGAATGGACGACAAAAGCAGTTAACAAACCAGATTTTTAAATATCTGTGGGAGAAGAAGTCAACATCAAGTTGGATTAAAGAAGTCCAAAAGGGTTCAGAAAAAATAATATACACGCAGAAGTCGCAATTGAAGAGAAATTTTTCTGGAATAAGTTTTAAAAATGGAAGGAGTCCAGGGGGGAGAGAAAAAAACAGATTCAAAATGGACTGAAGGCAGGAAGAAGAGACACAGTGAAAAGATGAAAGAATATTGGAGAAAAAGAAAAGAACAATTATAAACATTTGAAATTGTCATGTGGTCCTTAGATGGCCGATACAAATAAAACTGTAAAAGTGACACTATTTTTTATGGTAAGACGAATTTTAATTTAAACTATAACATACATACATCCTCGGCGCTACAGCCCAGTCCGAGCCCTGGCCTCCAAAAAAATCGTCCCCACTGGTCTCCGCTCCACCAGTTTGCTTCACCCAGCCCCACTGCCTCCTTACCAACCTGGTCCAGCCAACTTGTACGCCATCTTCCCCTCCTTCTCCTTCCCATCATCAAATAATTCATGACTTGTTTTGGAATTCTATCCTCCGCTATTCTCTGCACATGTCCGGCCCAACGCAATCTGTTTATTTGTATGAATTGCACGATCGGAAGCTATTTAAACCTTTCGTATAACTCGCCTGCAAATCTCGTTTTCCTTCACAGGACCATAGATTCTCCTCAGTACCTTCCTCTCAAACACGGGTAGTTTCTGCTTATCTAGTTATTTTAGCACCCAGAATTCCGAGCCATACGTCAGAACTGGTCTGATCAAGGTCTTGTAGAGCGTGGCTTTTGTCTCTTTACTTATTTATTTTGATTTAAATGTTTCACTAGTCCGTAGTAACACCTATTAGCATATAATATTCGTTTCTCAATGTCTCTAGAGGAGTCATTTCCAGAGTCCACATATGACCCGAGATATGGAAAACCTTGAACTAGTTCAAATTCATAATCATTAATGGGCAGGGATAGGGTGCGAGTGTTGGCTCCTACAACTATATATTACTTCCATGTTCCATAAGGAAATGGAAGTATGGTCATGGCGAAAAAAAACGTGTCCGTGATAAATGCTGATTCTGTTTGTTTCGGAATGTGTGTGTGTGTGTGTGTGTGTGTCTGTCTGTCTGTCTGTCTGTCTGTCTGTCTGTCTGTCTGTCTGTCTGTCTGTCTGTCTGTCTGTCTGTGTGTCTGTGTGTAGAATTTTTTTATGGCAAACGATAACAGCCGCAAATTCAAACAGAATTAAATACATTTTGCATACAGCTCTGAAATGTAGAGTACTCAAGATATTTTGTTTTGGTGAAGATCGGTTAAGGAAAAGGGGTAGTTTACCTGGCATGTTTTATGTTTTAACAAGGGTAATTTTTTCTATGACGAATGTAAAACTGCTGCACATTCAAATAAATCAAATACTTTTTGCATACATTCCTGAATTATAAAGGACTCAAGGTCTGTTGATCTTGGTGAAGATCGGTTAAGAGAAAGAGGCAGTTTACCTGCAACATTTTATGTTTTAACAAGAGTAACGTTTTATGACGAACGATATTTGCCGTAAATTCAAACAATCAAATAATTTTTTTCATATTTACCTGTTTTGTAGAGGACTCAATATATACTGATTTTGGTGAAGATCGGTTACGGGGAAAGGGTAGTTTACCAGCAACATTTTATGTTTTAACAAGCGTAATTTTTTTTATGACGAACAATAACTGCCGTAAATTGAAACAGAATCAAACATTTTTTTACATATGTACCTGAGTCGCAGAGGACTCAAGGTATGTTGATTTTGGTGAAGATCGGTTACGGGAAAAGGGTAGTTTACCTGGAACGTTTTACGTTTTAACAAGAGTAAAGTACTTAATTCTGGTAAACAAAGTATCCTGAAAAGAAGATCATAATAATCCACTGTAGAAACGCAGATGAAATATCTATAAATGAAAAGCATAGTTGTAGGGGGAGGGGATAATTTTTATTTATATGTCATGTATACTACGTTATCGGGAACAAAGAAGTAGTTTGTGGTTAACATTCCTTCATAGGCTGCTTGGCTATAGCCAAATGTTTTCTGCAAAATTAGACGTTTCGGCAGTGCCAACGTCTGCCATCATCACTGAAAATCGAGTGCGCTAAATTAAGGTGGTATACGTTAGTGACCACAGTACTGTGGTAAAGGCTGAAGAAAGAAGTAGTTTATATGGAAATATTTCATTTCGAAAATGATTTTAAATATAAACCTTAGAACATGGAATTCATGTATGGTTCTCCATACCGATGTTTTAGTTTTGCTTTGGTTATAACCAAGCCCATAGCCTTAGCTGACAACTCCAGTTCTTGAAAGGCTTCCTTTAATCCAGATTCATAGCTACATATGACGTCAATGTCATCGGCATATGCCAGACGCTGTACCTCCTTATGAAATATGTGTCCGCTAGTTTGAATTTCTGAATCTCTGATGACCTTTTCTAGAATTGTGTTGAACAACAGTCACGCTAAGGCATCTCCTTGTTTCAGCCCATTCAATGTTTTTAAGGACTTAGATAGATTTGATTGTATTCTCATTTGGCAATTGGACATAGATACTCCAACCATACCGCACCAAATTAGATGCTATATTCAACTCCTTCATAGCTCTAATGCAAACCAATTTTTCTAATAGTTTAATTTATTACACTTTATTATAGAAAATAATTATGTAAATTTGATTAAATTAATATGTTCAGTTTTAATTTTATAAATTCTTATAAACTAAAAAATTTCATATTTAAAATTTAAAAATTTATTATTTAAAAACTTAAAAATTGACCTCTATTTTCTGAAGACATATTCCTCTTTGTTATTTAAAGATATAAATCTTATTTCAAGCAACACCTCTTGTAAATTTTTAGATTTTAGCCTTTGCTGAAAATCATATTGATTGGAAATTTGTCGTTTTCTTCTCTCAACTTTAATCTGTAATCATTATAATCGTCATCGTCATCATCGTCACCACCACTACCACCACCACCATCATCATCATCATCATCATCATCATCATCATCATCATCATCATCATCATCTACATCATCATCATCGTCGTCGTCGTCGTCGTCGTCGTCGTCGTCGTCGTCGTCGTCGTTGTCGTCATCATCATCATCATAGTCGTCGTCGTCGTTGTCATCATCATTATCATCATCGTCGTCGTCGTTGTTGCCATCATCATCATCATTATCATCGTCGTCGTCGGCGGCGGCGGCGGCATCGTATGCCATGCATCCCAATTGCAGTTTTCCCAAATTTTCCTCTACTTACTGAGGCTTCCCGTTTGATGCTTATACGTCTACTCCTTTTAATAAGAAGTACTGTAATGGCTCAGTGAATTTTTTACAAATTTTTAGAAGAATGCCACACACACACACACACACACACACACAAATAAATAAGTTTATTTGTCCGAGCCTTCCATGGTCGCTATGCAAAAAGTACGACAGAAAGCTTTTGTACAGCGTTGCAATCGTTATCATTTGGCGGTTATGGCTTGAAGAATAACACTCAAAGCAAAACAGGAAAAAAAGCAGTACCTTGTCAGGCACTTTATGTAATACCAACACTTTAGGGTTACTCAGAGTTTTCGGGCTTTCTTTATCGCACCTAGTATCCCTACGTGTTCACTGCATTGTGTACACTCTAAGTATTACTGCCGTCAACTTGAAAATTATAGCGTATTTCTGAAAAAATACAGTAATTTTTATTTATACTTTTTATTATTTGTGTTCGGAAATTGATTTGAAAATAACTGGCCTGCTCGTAAATTGTTGAAAACGACACCAGAATTACCTCTATAGCAAAGTGTATTTAAAAAATTAAACAAATTAATAAAACAACACCATCAAAACACTAAAGAAACAAAACATTAATTGCCACTATAAAATAAATACAACATTGACATACGTGGTTTTAATCTTGCAATGACAAAAATTAACTTGGAGAGAAATTGTAAAGTTTCTCCTATCTCAATCGAGTAACGCGGCCAACTTACGCAGCCTGCTTAACGACCACTACTGATTTCGTCGCAAAGTCTTATTAGTTTGAAAGCCAGTTCATTATTTTCTCCACACAGTGAAGCCGTTCTTTTCACTGCCACTAGCTGTATCTTCTTCTACCGCTTCTTTCTCCACTGAAGTGACATTTTCGATCCGCTCCATTATTTATTCATCCACGATATGGAATTTCTTCACCACGAGAGTTAGGGTCCTCCATATAAAGAATAAAAAATTAAAAGAGAAATAAAAAGAAAACAGATTTAAGATTTATAATTAATTTTTAAATTATAAAGGATAAAGAATTCTTATTATTTTTATTTATACATGCCTGAAAGGTTTTAGCCTCTTTCAACTTGTAGGAATATGTCACGCACATGTTTATCCTTCTATTATCACTACACAAAAAAATAAGTCGGATAGCTTGTCGACGACATTTCTTTTACTGTTAATAAGATGTATTGTAATGGGTCAGTACATTTTTTACTAATTTTTTAGCTGACTGGCACACACACGCATGATTATTTTTTAGTATCTTCCAATGTCACTACGCAAAAAGTACTACGATGGGACTATTGTGCACATCGGTGACATCGTTTTTATCTTTGCAATATGGCTCGAAGGATAACGCTCAAAACGAAATAAGGAAAATAGCAGTTCTTGCCAGAAACTGCTTGCTGGCACTCATCATCTCAAAGGCATATTAGCGGCGACGGCTCTAGTAGTAATAGCTAAAATGTCTATTACTATTTTAGCGAAACAGTGAAAATCGCAGTCAGTTGACAGAAACTATTGCTAAGCACTCTTGTTAACCCCATCACGTGCGGATTATTATGTGTTCACTGTGTAGTAGAAGACATTAAAAGTTCTATCTGTAACTTAGAAGTCACTATAGACGTCTGTAAGAAAATAGTACGAGTAGATAATAGACGTCTGTATATAACTCGTATAGTATCAATATCATGATTGATTGGAGAATTTATCACGTGTTTGTGGTATTGATATTTTTTCAAAACTTGTTTTCTAGAGGCACCGTTGATGGGTAGATCTCGTGCCATAAGCTTCCAGCCGGTCCATTACTGTTCCATTAACATAATATTGTCATCATCATCACCACTCTATGGATTAGGCTCTAGGCCTGATCCGGAACCCATCTCCTCCTCGGCCTACCGACTTCTTTCTTCCTAGTAGGGTGAAAACCCAAGGCAGCCAAGCGGACATCAGCCATGCGGTCAAGTGTTTACACCATCTCCTCTGTGGTCTTCAGTCTTCTCGTGCAAAGAGACAATGTTTTATTCGCGTCTGGTATCCTAGTTGATTTTCCGATCCAGGAAAGAACAACGTTGCGTCCCTATTAGAAATTTCATTTCAGCTGACTGAATTCTCTTTGGGTCCCTTTTGAAAGTGTCCATGTTTCACTAGCATACAGAAATGTGGGGACAGGCCCAGTTTCGTAAAATTTCATTTGGGTATTCTTCCGTGTCTTATTTTACAGGTATCTATGAATTGTTCCACAGATGCGTCTACATTATATTAGCTTATTGTCCCAATCAGTATAGGTTCCATAGGAGATATCTCAACCTAGATTTATAAGGTTAAAATTACAAACATTAAAATTACAAACGTGAACCAAAATGTGATTATACACGACTATCTTAGTTCTAATAGGATATCTGACTTTAAATTCTATGTTTTGATTTTGTAGCAGAGATCTGTAGCCTATAGTTTTGTATGATGGATGCTATTGAACGTAAATATCGCAATTTCTTACTAGTCTTCTGTTTTCAGTATCATTACCATCTGTATGTAACAATAAAACTACTTGAATATTTCACTGAAGTGACGTTCCCGAGTCAACTTTAGCTGTCCTTCGTCCTTCTTAATAGATATTAAGAAATGTCAGTAAAATTATTATACTGTTAATTTATTCTAGTTTTTAGTAGCATTAGTAGGCGTTCCACTGTACATTTGAATACTGTCCGGATAGTGACGATCCGGCTGACCAATTTCCGGATAAATAATGCTCTGCTGTATTTTCTTTATGCATTCAGAGTTTGTTTCGCTATATTCTGTTTTGTTTTTATAAAGCTGACGTCCAATACGTTGTTTATATATATGCAGTAATAAATATTCAACCAATCAGTTTTTGAACGGGTCGACCGTGCGAGAGAAATATTGGATCCTTAAATAAACATCACATCATATACTGTGACGAGGATTAATGTCTACGTTTAATCGAAACAAAATTAAAACTGGAACACACTGTAAGCTCGCGTGCGTTGAAGTTTACACAAACACGCGCGCGCGCGCGCGTGTGTGTGTGTGTACATATATCTGTCGTCATCAATAAATGAAGGTTATCATGGCCGACCGGCTCACCGTTCACCGTTCAGCATATATCAGAATCCGTATTTCATAATAAATCCCTGTTTATCGCAGCACAAGAGTAAACAAACAAATGTTTTGCAACGCATAAAGCATACATCAAAATAATATCCGTCATGAACATATGTATAAACTTAACAAAAAAAAACTATTATGTCTGTGCAGGACTGTCAGCTGTTATGAAATATTAACGGATTGTCGTTCATTCGTTCGCGCTCACATAAACCTAATATTCAACAATAATTTACGCTCATATTGCAACTTATTTACATTGTGAATAAGTCGCATAAGTTCAGCCCTCTGTGCGGTACCATTAGGCGAACCCTTAAGTCAAAAAGTAAAGGACCACGCCTAAAATTCTACAAGGTGATGGCTCTTCCCACACTTCTTTATGGGTCTGAAAATTGGACTTTAACGAAAAGCAAGGCCAGTAGCATCCAAGCGGCTGGAATGAAATTTCTCAGGCACGTGGCAGGGTTTACTCTCCATGATCACAGAAGAAACACAGATATACGCAAGGAACTGAATATTCTGAGTATACGCGACAGGATCCCCCAGTATCGGCTGAATTGGTGTGAACATCTGTGCCGAATGGATAACTGAAGTATTCCCAAACAACTATGGAACTATAAACCGAGGGGACGGAGAGGTGTGGGACGTCCGAGGAGGCGCTGGAGTGACGAGCTCTAATCTTTGCCTATTTGAGACCGAAACAAACCATACTTGGTTTAATCCGTAAAGAGGATGATGATGATGTACGCTTATTATTAATTAATTATCACACTTGAATATCTCGATTTTCTTCTTCAGCATTTTCAGAGGCTTTAAATTATTGAAGCTAAGATTTCAAAGACTATATCTTTGTGTCGTTAGTCTTCTTGAATACTTTGATTAGATTTTCCAGCTTATTGTAATCCGAGCCAATAGGCACAGAGAGAAATAATTCAACAGCTGTGCTGTTGTAATATGTAGATCCGATCAGTCAACTGCACGACATGCTGATCACGTAAACAGAATTTGTTGATCTTTGTTACAGAAATGTATACTGTATGCAATAAAAGAAACAATAATCAATGGCGCTCAAAATAAATTATTCATAGAAGAAGCAAACGCTGTTGGCAACAGCGTTCTTTATGTTTGTCATGAAAATGTACAACATTTATATAACCAAAATCGTAAATTATATAAATCAATCTAAGGCAATACTTTTGATTGTATTAAGACTAGACGTGTTTTCGTGAAAGCCAATAAGAGCTTTATGTTACTCACTGGAAATTCATTGCGTCTGTTCCGGAGCTCGTAATGTAATAAATTGCCTGCTTACCGCCATAAAATCTCCGTTCTCGCAAGCTGCGTTGCCGTCTTATGTTTTACGTTGAATCCTTGGCCCTAACAGACCACTGAGTGCGCCCTCTAGTACTGAACTCTTGTATTTAAAAGTCCTTCTCGTTCCATTATTCTATAGTCTTTTTAGGTGCCATCTCCTCCTCCTTCAACGCGATTCACCCTAACAAATTTAGGGGGCACCTTTAAATGCTCAACAGAACTATTTCAAGCTTCGATGCACTAATTTTTTTCTTGTTCGTCTGTTAAGTATTCGATATCTTTCCAATTCTGTTATTTATAACACAGTCCTACCTAGCAGAGTTGTCCCGGGCCGTAAATATTTTAAATGCACATCATGGAGCCTCCTCCTCAAGTCTGCTTTTAACCACCAGTTGATTCCACATTTGAAGAGAGAGACTCAATCCTGGTTCTTCCTAAGCGTTGAATATTCCGCATAATTGTGGTTCTTCCTACAACATACCGTATACTCAATATTCTGTTTTAGGTACTTCAATGTCTGCCCTCTCCTGTATACCTTCTACGCGCTGCATTCTCCACCAACAATTTCTATAGTCCAGACAAATCCAGTGCCAAACAAACCTGCCTCGTCTGATCATTACAGTTATCCACAAACCTCTACTTTCTCCCATTATTTATAAAAAATTGTTACCTTGTTCCTTTGTCAAACACTACGTATCATTAAAAAAAAACTAAACACAGTCAAAGGTTACATTCTATTTATTATTGGATTTTTTAAACTTCTTTTCATCAGTGCTTTTTATCTGAACATAACACTTGGAAAACGTGTGGCGGCTTATTTTATAAGTGTGATTCCCACCTCTGCTATAGTCCCTCGTCTCATCCATGACGTTTCTTTTTCGTATTATTATTCTTTCCCCCCTCCTCCTCCTCGTCAATCATTATCTATCTCTTTTTCGTCGTCTTCTTCTTTCGTTCTTTGTTTTCTGTTTCTTGTTTTACGTCTTCGTCTTCTTATTCTCCTCAACCCAGGGGTCGGTGAACTTGCAATTTCTTCCCTTCTAAAGACAGTCAGTTCTTCACAACATAATTGTTCCTCTCTTCCTCGTTTCATGTCTTCTATCTGCTCCTGCCTCTGCCTTCCACTAAACTCCTCAGTTATTCCTACGATCAAAGTGTTAAACCAGTTTGAATCGTATAGCAAGTGACCGACCACACTGCTTCTTCTTTCCGCAGTGTTTCCAATCGAAATTTTTATTTCATCAACTCATTTCTAAACCGCATCTTTAGACATTTAATGTGTCAACAATAGCGTAAAAACCCTTCTTTAGCACATTTTAGAAGCTTTAAGGTACCTCTCCTCATATTTCCGCAGAGTCCAATGTTCTGCGTTCTACGTGCATACTCTACAAATAAAACTTTTTATACATTTCGTTTTGGTTTTGTACACGACAAAAAATGTTTGGTTACTGAACGCCGAAAGAGACATTTCGTTGGGAACAAAACTACTCTTAGTTGTATAATTTTATGTTTTACTGGTGCATCTACGTCTCATCCAGTCGCAGCTACCATAACGCTTACGGTTCCCGGTTTCCCTAGCATATGGTCGCTTCAAAGGAAAACACTATTTCAGGAGCTGATTCTATACTTAAAGTCTATATTTAAAAATAAGAAGAATGATCAGAATAATGTGATATTAGTCAGAATTGTTTTGTCCATAAGTTATGGCCACCAAAATATTTTCCATGTTTCTGTTAAAAAATTAAAATTATCCAGGAAACAAACATTATGGAACACAAATTATGAGATAAAAGTAATGGTTTCAGATGTGATTAGACCATAAATCAGCAAGAAAATGTCGCAGCTGGCATATTGAAAGATATTTATGAAAAGCGTTTGCCATTATTTATGTACCTTAATTTTGATAAGGTTGCCAATAAAGAGTACAAATTTCATATAAATTTTACAATAATTGTTTGATGTAAAGTCCAAACATTTTTGTAAAGTTTTATTTTAGTTAAAATAAAATTTCTTAAAATTACAAATTATTTTAATTGTTGTTAATTATACCAATGGGAAATTACACTGTTGTTTCCCATTTACGTTGCGCCGTAACGCGTAGAATGTTAGTGAGAAACGTATACAAATAAAACGTTTAGTAAACTTAATTATTTAAATTCTCTTAAATTAAATTTAAATTCTCCACAGTAAACGTGAGGAACGTCAGGAAAAGCAAACACAGGTTTAAGACATTTCTTTTCTCTTTATAACAAAACATGACTAAAAATATTAAAAATAATAAGGGATATTAAAATTTTGATCTAACTACCTACGCTGTAGCATTATATGCAAAACGTATAGTGAGATCTTGAATCAAATGACAAACGCAGGTAAAAGCTTCTAAAATGTGCTGAAGACGGGTTTTTACACTATTGTTGACACATTTATTTGATTTTGAATTAAATGATAGAGCAACATTTTCAATGTTTCTTTACTTATAAGTTCAGTTTGAAGACGTTTTCAAGTAAACACAATAGACCGTTTGGAATTCTTTACAAAAGTAGTCACGTTGTACACGGAACAATGTAAACCCCTTAGCTAGGAATAAAAGAGGAAACATTGTACTGTCAACCCTCACGACTGTCAAGAGTAGACGAGAAAGCTATAAAAAAGAAAATGTAAATATAACAAAATACTTATAAAAGTGAACAAGTATAATAAAATATGAAGTAAACAAGTAATGTAATATCTGAATCACTTTACTAAACAAGTGGATTATGTCCGTTTTATTGAATAAGGAAAATTATTTCAGAATTTTTTTTTCCGTTGGATTATACATGTTACATGTTTGGTATAATTTACTTAGATTGAAAAAGTATGTGTTCACACAAAGCTTTGTTATCAGAAAAGCACAAGAGAACATAGGAATGTGTTTTATTGGTTTCGGTAAAACATATACTGAGGTCGCAAATGATCATCTTACAGTCTCTTAACAAATCAAATCCCCTCACTAGACGGACGTCTGTCGCCAAAGAAATAACTTTGAACGTCACAGCATTGTTGACGAGGTCGTTCACCCCCCCCCCAATTGTTTCTACGCATAGCGAGACAAACGACTTCTTGTGGTATGTTTACGACAATGGTGGATTATTGACGTCTTGACGCCAGTCACTGACGTCACGACGTCAATGCTTATACATTAGGGTTATGTGCTGCGTATGAATTTGATAATTATTCACTTTCATTAATTCAGAATTAAGGCAAGTAATTATAGGTAATATTACCTCGTGTATCCGGGTACACTTGTGCTCCTCCTTACAACTTCAATGATTTGTATATAAAAGCCATAGCAACCGACGTGACAGTTAGTTGTGTTGAGCGATTTTTCTTAGCGCGGATTTGTCTCGTTTTCAATCATATATATTTAGAAAAGGACACTAAGAAACATGTTTCAAATATTAAGCATCCAGAAATATATCATATGTGTGTGTGTGTGTGTGTGTGTGTGTGTGTGTTAGCACCGTACAGCATCTGCCCTAGCTCATTGCAAATTTATTTTATTTCTCTCTAGACAACAAAACACTAGAAACTAATGCTCTGCATTACTAAGAGGATGTCTCTTATTTCAATTTACTTTCTTTAATTAAAAACATTTGCTCCTTTGTGTTGCAACTACTGTACTTCTGGCATCATAATAACGACGCGAACGGTGTCGCTTCGTACAACAGTAAGAATATTGCACAACGCAATTGTTATACACAAGACAATAGTCGGGAACATGAACTGCAATATTACAGTGCTCTTTGTTGACAGCAAAAATAACAGGTTTACTAATTACAGTGCCTGTAAATACGAACCTGTAGAGAGAAACATTAGGTTTTCTTAGAGTTAGACACATGATTACTTGTATAACTTATAACTAGTAATTAGAAGAAATAAATAGAATAGACCTTTTTCTTTGTATGATAGTTACTATCCTTTTCGGATGTTGAATATCATACAGACTATTTTAATATTCATGTTTAATATGGTAACCAAATCACTTGTACGAATTAATAAATTATTTACCTTGAATTATCCGCCGTGTGATTTCTTGTAACTTCGTCTGTTACGCGTTCCAGAGCTTATGCTCCGTCATCAGATATTAAAAAAGATAAAACTATCACTCTTGCGACATCGTTAAGTAGTAAAAAATGTCAAAATTTGCATGTGAACCGTACGCGGATTTGGGTGCGCACCCGTTCAAATTCATCATTCTGCCACAAATTTTAACTTTCTCTACTGCTGCACGGGATAAGTCAGTTGTATTCATGCCAAACCAGGTCCTTAAATTTCTCAGCCATGAGATTTTGGGTCGCCCTACTCCATCTCTTCCCAAGTACTTTTCCCTGTAGTATGGACTGCAAAAAGTAAAATCTCTGCTCGTTTCTCATGAGATATCCGAGATACTGAAGCTTTCTTATCTTTAGTGTGTTTATAAATTTCCTTCCTTTTTTAATTTTTTTAATAACTTCAATATTAGTCATACGTTCTGTCCAAGAAATGCTCAGTATTCTACGGTAAAGCACATTCCGAAAGATTCCAATTTTTTAGTTGTGGCTTCAGTCAAATTCCTAGATTCTAAACTGTAGAAGAGGACCGAGAAAATGTATCAGCTTAAAAGTCTCACCTTTGTGTTTACTGTTAAATCGTGACTTTTCAGTAAACTGCTAATTCTAGATATGCCGTTTTAGTTATAGTAAAACAACGCGTTGGGTAAAAATGGCAAGAAAGCTTAGGTACTGTACCCATGTTCTGTAGGACTTTCTGCCAAAATAATATTTCACTACTAGTAACTGGGTTCATTGACAAAATTCGTCCATACAGAATTCTTATGCGTTCTTTATCCGTAAAATTTTTGCAGGTGCTCATGAGTCCTCTCGGTCTTTTGCAAGTTTCTTCGTGGCCGGTTTGCTGAGGCAGTCGGTCTTCTCCAGTATCTGGTCGATGTACATCTGCCTTGATCTCTCCTAGGCGTTCTTACCGTTCATGATGGTAGAACTCATGTTAACTGCTGATATCTTGTCACGACAAAATTCCTCCCGGACAATTGTTCCTCTTGACAATTGCTTTCCGTGACAATTACCTACCCCCAGTGACAATTCACCCCCGACCAATGTTGTCAGAGTTCAGCCCATCAGAGTACTGACTTTGTTTTGCCTCTGTTCCTCTCGTTGAAATAACATTCTTCATAAACAAAAAAATACAACTCTACGTTTGCAGGGTTGTGAATGCCTTGGCTTAACCAATTCAGTCTTTTGAGTTTACTTCTTTAATAAGCGTTTGGTTACTAAATAAAACGATATTTCCAATTTTCGTCTGATCAAACCAGCCGGGATGAATATTTTTATCATGAAGCTCAAGTTTTGTGTCATGTGTCATTTTTAACGTTTTTATTCTTATTATCAGCTCTGAATTTTTTTTCACTAATTGTATTTTATACAGGTTCTGTCAATCTGATTCACTTTGAGAGTTGTAAGCAATTCCGCGCAAGTACTCTAGGACGTTCATTTGTTTATACTGCCCAACTATAGTCTTGATTCTCTTTCCAACGCTCGTTATTACCCTAAATATCGCTGTTACTCACCTCAACAATGTGTCAAATCGATTTTATAGCGCCCTGGGAGACGAACGCCCGACTTGTAGATTACCAGCTTATGTCATACATAAGCAGCTGAAATGCTATATAAGCGGTCGTGACATGAATGATCGCGAGGTTTCATGAGAGATGTTGAATTGAGAACTCCAAAAGATAAAAAAATCAGGCAAACAGAAAAAAGGAAAGCTGGAGAGAGTAAAGAGAGAATATTTAATTAAGAAAGTTGTGTTAGTGGTTATAATCACAAACAGAATTATCACTGTTGCACACCACTATAGAAAAAGTTTTCCGATTAGAGCTCTTAAGCTTTTCAGCTCATCGTCAGATTGGAAATCTTGAAAGACAGGTATCTAAAGAGAGAATAGACAGGTATCAGGGGATGAAGTACTTATAATCATCTACTATAATTATAATTATCTACTATAATTATAATTTTAAATATCTATCATTAAAACTAGGACTATATCCATGTCAGTACAATATGTGCTACGACCTACGGTGAGCGGAATACAGAAGATATTGAAGAATTGTGTAAGGTAAATTACAATAGTGAATAAAATGCGTTTGTTTGTTAGTGGGTCAAACTAATATTATTTGTAAAGTTTACCTCCGATTAAAAATAAATTTTCTCGTTTTTTTTTTTAAAGTTGGGAGTTAATAGTTTTTTTTATTGTTTCTTGTGCTCAAGTTAGTAGTCTTTAATCTATCTTTTATGTCAATTTCCTCGTGTACTGAAGATACAAAAGAAATGGGATATCGTTTGGTCAGAGCGTAATGAATAGAAATAAGACTATGTCAAAAAAATAATAGACAAAATCTGTGTGCACTCTTCGTCAGACCGTAATCATTTTATTCAACACGGCTATTACACTCTACGGTCCGACATTCACACACTCCTTTGTCTGTACTTGCTATCCTTGCCTTACATTTCC
Source organism: Magicicada septendecula (assembly GCA_034769895.1). Taxonomy (NCBI): domain Eukaryota; kingdom Metazoa; phylum Arthropoda; class Insecta; order Hemiptera; family Cicadidae; genus Magicicada; species Magicicada septendecula. The sequence goes on from CM068371.1 coordinate 457,262,725, forward strand.
CATTCCTTTCACATTTCACATTGAGTGGTCCTTTCGTCAATATTTGACTTTATTTATACCTTCACACGGCTTGTCTTCCATTCAGTAATAATAATAATAATAAAATTAATAATAATAATAATAATAATGGCTACCATGTGTACCACCGAAGTAGCTTAGGAGAATACAGGGTAGACTGCCTTGTGTGAGCCGTACGGCATAAAAGGAAGGCAGTGTGGCCAGCACTACGCTTCAGCCGCCCGTTATTATCCCCAGGATGTTATCCCATGTACTCATTTCCAACAGTCTGATTCGACCTGGGGGCTGAAAAACGCACCTTGATTTTATGGTATCGAACCCGTGACCTCTAGGTTAGTAGCCAGGTGCCATACCTACTGGTCCACTGAGCTGCCTCCCATTCAGTAATTATCCTTCAAATTGAACCATCTTTCTTCTCTTCAGAACGTGTGATGATACTTTCGCAAACTGTGAGTGATTATCAGTTTTATTATAACTTCTCTTTCTATTACCGTTTTACTTGTAATTCTTTTATCTTTCGATATTTAATTTCACCTATTTTTATTGGCTCGTCACTCCTTTTTATAACAGCACTTATTTTCTTCTATTTTTCCTCCACAACCCAAACATTTGTAGGCACAAACTATCCTTTCTTCGAAATACAGTCACTTAATAAGGACAGGCCAGTCGCATCCAAGCAGCTGCAATGAGATTTTCAGGTACGTCGCCGGGTATACTCTCCATGATCATAGAAGAATCACGTATATACGGTAGGAACTGAATATTCTGAGTATACTCGACAGGATCGCCCAGTATCGGCTGAATTGGTAGGAACATCTTTGCCGATTGGATGACTGTCGCATCCCCAAACAACTCTGGAACTATAAGCCGAGGGGACGGAGAGGTGTGGGACGTTCGAGGACGCGCTAGAGCTCTAATCTTTGCCTACTTAATACCGGAACAAACCATCCTTAGTGTAATCCGTGAACACGAAGAAGAATAAGAACAAGACAGTTTCTTAATCTCTACAAAATTTCTTCCTATTTTTATTTCGTGCACATACACGTTAGGACACAAATGGCCTTGAGGAATTTACTTGCTAGAACATTACTTGCCGTTTGAACCCAGAAATGGCTGGACGTTTCGACAATCAAGCGACTCTAAGACGACGAATTCAAACATGCAATGTCTCCTGAGACAATCATCAGTCACGTTGGCAACCCAAAATTTTACAAAATTTTCTAGCTCAGTAATAGAATTTTCTGGTTTTTCTACGTCTTCACAAACAAGTGGTTAGTGGGCTTTGACTTTCTACAATTCCGTAGACAGTTCCTAAACTACCACATACACTTTTTCTCTTTCCATCTCATCCATCTACTCCTATCTGGGCGTTTCCCACCCACTGCGAAAGTCAATCATTTCCCTCGATCAACCGGTTTGAATGAATTAGTAGGTGACCAAATGCAGTTATTCTTCTTTCCTCAGTGGTTTTTCCTTCCACTCTCTTCAATACCTGATAGTTAGCGACTCTTTGAGTCTACGGTATTCTTAAGGTCCTCTACGAGTACAACGTCTGAAAAGCTTTGTCAAGTTTTTCGGAGTGCAGGTTTATGACCAATACGTATACTTCCTCCAAAGGAAACATTTTTTGAATTCATCCCAGAGATACGTTTGATCTTCTTCCAGGGACACATTATTGGACGTCAGATGAAAACTTTTCTTAAAAAATTTCATCCTGCTTGTGAAACATTATATTTTATATAATTGGATCGTTTTTCATCTAATGCAATGCAGCTTTAAGGCTTCGAAACGTATTAATTTACACAAGATTTCCTTTGTCCAAAAATAGCTCAGGCTCATTTTTTCAATTTCTTGAAAATTTCATGTCCTTTCTTTCATTGTACCTATATTATAATTATTTGATTTGTTTGTTATAATTATGTCATCATCATCATTTTTATCATCAGCACACCAAGGATTGGAACCTAGACCTGTTCCGGAACCCATCTCCTCCTTGGTCTACAGACATTTCTCTTCCCAGTAGGGTGAAAACCAAAGGCAGTCCGGGTAGACGGATATCAGCCATGGTGTTCATGTGTTCACAATATCTCCTTCTGTGGTCTTCAATCTTCTGGTGCAACGATACAACGTTTAATATCCTCGTTACTTTTCCGACCCAGGAGAGAACAACCTTGTGTCCCTCTCAGAAATTTCATTTCAACTGCCTTCGTAAGTTTCTTTTACCAATAGTCCATGTCTCACTAGCATACAGGAATGTGGGACAGTCACACTTTTGTAAAATTTCATTCTGGTATCCTTCTGCGTTTATTTTTCAGGTACCTATGAATCTTTCAGAGAATCGTCTAAACTCATTAGTTTATTATCCCAATAAATATCGGTATTATTGATTACCGAAATAATTATGTATAATAGCCCCTAATATAATTATGTATTAGGAACTATAAAACAAGATTTTTAATAATCAAAGTGGGTTAATTCCATTTCTATACACCTCTGTATTGTCTCGTATTGACAAAACACAAGCTTGACGTGTAGTCATAAAAAAGTAATCGAAAACAAAATAACGAGCGTAATGTTGTAAAAACAACAGCAAAAGTTTTAATATCGGCGTTTAATTACAAAAATGAAAACTGCACCACATGATATGTGTGTGTGTGTGTGTGTGTGTGTGTGTGTGTGTGTGTGTGTGTGTGTGTGTGTGTGTGTGTGTGTGTGTGTGTGTGTGTGTGTGTGTGTGTGTGTGTGTGTGTGTGTGTGCGGTACTCTCATGCATACGTATAGGTATTTACATGTTTATGTAGTTGTGTAATCAATAACTAGAGCAGACTGGCGTATGAGCGGCCACCACCACGTTCCGCAATATTAAAACACATATTTTAAAGCGAATCCGTGTTTCTCTGCACAGTGAACAATGAACAAGCACGTTTTCCTCTTGCGCTGGAGAGAAACTTGCAATAAGTCAGCCACCGCCGAGGTTGTAAATTGCGATATTTTAAATTATGTTATTTCCATAAATGTGTTGTATTATTTAAACAGTTTTTCAAGTTTACTTTGTGAAAGGTATACTTTATGTTAATTCAAAAAATCTGTTTCTTAACTTTATGAAAAACTAATTATAAATATATCATTACTGATTTGGAACACTAATGTATTTTGGTAAAAATGTAAAACTTTAACCTTGTATGAATTTGCTAACTGCTATAATTTTTTTTATTGTTAGACTAAGCTTTTCGTCATTACTGACATCTTCAGGTCTTAAACAACCTCTTTTATGAATTTGCTAACTGCTATAATTTTTTTTATTGTTAGACTAAGCTTTTCGTCATTACTGACATCTTCAGGTCTTAAACAACCTCTTTTATGAATTTGCTAACTGCTATAATTTTTTTTTATTGTTAGACTAAGCTTTTCGTCATTACTGACATCTTCAGGTCTTAAACAACGATTACAGACAACAGGATGTTTAAGACCTGAAGATGTCAGTAATGACGAAAAGCTTAGTCTAACAATAAAAAAAATTATAGCAGTTAGCAAATTCATAAAAGAAGTAAGGATGGCTGCTAATTTAAACAATACGAAGAATTTAACCTTGTAGCCTGGACTGGTTTCCGCTTATTACAAGCTTCGTCAGAGGACTGATTTTTGGACAGATTATTTCTTTTCGGATAGACTATTTATCACCACAAATTTGTTGCTAATGTTTTTCTGTTTCCTACATTCTTATTCCTAATTACAAAATTTCCTAGATCATTATGGTCTTTTTCTACTCACACTAAGTGTATCTTTCTGTTCTTCTGGAAAGTGATATTCTTGTTTTCTATTCTTTCTGGTCAATTATTTTAAGCTTTGAACAGGCAAACTCTGCCTTAGCTTGTAATAATCGAAAACTAGTTCAGGCTAGATGGTAAAAGATTGACATTTTTACCAATACAAAATTAGTGTTCCGAACCAGTAGTGACATATTTATAATTAGTTAATCAGCGGAAACGTCATAGACAACAAAATCCAGGAATGTATGGAAAACTCCTTCAGTATTACACCCTGCTCAGTCGCCAATTTTGGGCAGAAGGACATCCAGATTATGTGGTGTTGTAGAATATTTTATTCTTTTGTAAAGAGACACTAAAGTTGAAAAAAACATTATAGGAAGACCATATCATCTAAAAACCAATACACACTACGCAGTTCTTTTACACTTACAATAAATGCTTTAAAAATTTTATAACATGAACCTTTGGGACTAATTATATCCAAAAGTGTTGAATTTAATTGAGGCTAGTAAAGGCGAAAGTCAGTTATTCTTCGCCTGTCGTACAGCTACAGAACATTCACTCAAGAAACACTTTATGCTTCTAGTATATATGCTCTAGAGCAAAATTCATCAATAATAATTCATTCACAATTGCAAATGAAGAGGTGCTGAACAGAATAGCTAATGATGGGTGTTTAATGAAAAACATAATAAAGAAAGGGGTACAACTTATTGAACATACACTGCGGCATGAAGGACAATTAAATTGTTGATAGAAGGAACAGTAGAAGGTAAAGGATATAAGGTAAGACCAGCGAAGCAGTATATAAAGCAAATTCTGTATGATATAAATTGTGAAACTTATGAGGAAATGAACAGAAAAGCACAAGATCGATAACAATGGAAGACGGCTGCAAACGAATCTTAGGACTGAAGACAGAAGAAGAAGAATTCGGCCAAAGAGACGTCAACCATAGTAAACTCATACGTCAGATTGTTTGAAACTTTATTTTTAAAATGAGTATATAAAGAGGATATACTTTATTTTTAAGAAAGATAAGCCCGTTCTCAAGTCTCTTCCATCTGCAGCAAACTGGTGTGCGAATTACAGAAATATTACAGAACTAAATGGAAAGTAGTAACAAGCTGTATGAATCTAAACTATAATGTTCCATTAGATACAAGACAAAAGTACTCTATAGTACGTATTTCACGAGGAATTGTTGCATTTAATTACTTTGAAGGGCTATATGTAATCATAAAAGTAACAATTGTATTGTTTACCTAAAATTACAGAAGAACAGTTACTGTTCCTCTTGACTTAAAAATAAATTTTACCGAAACTTTTTACAAACTTGAAATAAGAAAAACATTTATTTTAATACATAGATATCTCTAATACCTGTAACATTTCACAAATATCTATATATGAAACTCTAAATCTGAGGATTTATGGGTACTGAATACAAATCAACACCGTTACACCGATTGCCACCAAATTGTGAACAGGTAACCTTTGACACAAAGCGAAAAATAATGTCTAACATGGCAATTGATATTGCCATACTAAGTTAGCATGATTTAGGCCCTCTTAATTATTGCTTTTCGTTGACGCGTATAAAAATGTCAACAACACAATGGACACCAGAATTAATTACCATAGTAACAAGTAAATAAACAAATGATATTTAGCGGCATCGGAACTGTACCTTTATCCGTTGCTGCAATTTTTAATGTTTTTAATATGCGATTTTATCGATATATTACGATGTGGAAAGTGATCTAATTGTAAATTGTCCTATTACTTCATGTAAAGCGAAAATACGTGTTGTTTTCATTTGTGAGGTTAGGTGACAACGGTTTTTGGTTTTTAGATTACTGCTAAAATATATAAAAAGCATGGTTGAGGAAAACATAACGTTTAATGTGTTACACAATGCTTTTAACACAATAAAACTTAAAATAATGAATTTAGCGTTTGGTACCTTATAAACATCTCCAAAGGCTTTATAAACGGGTACTTTTGAATCTCCAAAGACAACTGCACCAATTTAATAATTTAGTACAAGTGTTGAAAACAGCTTTGGAGGGAATTTGAGTAATGATTACGAAATTGTTATACGAGCTGACAGAACGCCAAGTAGACATAGACAATAAAAACTATATTAAAATACTTACTAAAAGTCAAATAATCGAGTGCGTAGCCGCAGGTAACAGCTACTGAGTAAATAAAAATTTATGAAACTGGAAATAAACTTCTGCAAAGCATATATTTTGAAATTTTTGTTTAAATAAACATAAATGTTTTTTTGTGTGACACATAATTAATTGGTAACTAAGTATACAGGGAATATTCTCGAAATGTGTTTTCTTTTTATTATAGTAATTACAGAGTTTCATTTTTCTCTGCAGAATCTAGCTTTCAGGTTTAATAGAATTAATATTGGTACATTAAATAACCATACCAAGAATGTAATTCTTTTGGAGAGAAACTTCTGTCTCTAAATATTATTGTTCTCCGCAAAACCTTTTTTGTTACTTATTGATAATATGGAATAATTGTCATAAAATATTACACAATAAAGTAAAGTTGGTAGATAATTATGATAATTTTCATTATCTGCTATTTTTCTCCTTGTTAAAGTGATGCTTCCTGGTACAGGCTAAGATACATAACGGGAGGAAGTTACTAAGTAACATATTGTAATGCTTACGATCTAAAAATTGTGTTGATAGCTCGAAGGTGCTCGTTGTCATTCGACATACTTTACTCGTATTTGCGACTAAAAAGTGTAATGAAATATTATTCAAACTGAACCTTAACGCACGTAAAAAATCATTTGTTAAAATATTGAAGTAGTTTGTTAAAACGATAATTATGGAAAATCAAATTTTCAGAAAACTTGGTTGTCAGTTACTTGTTAGAGACGTGGGTCATCCGAGGATGAGGTGGGTGCCGGAACAGGTTTATATAACCTAATTCTTAAAGGGAAAAGAAGAGCTACTTGTTATGTGACGTACCATACAAAAACGATGGGACTGTGAGGAGAATAATAAGTAAAACCAATTAGAAATATGTACGTTACAATTCACAAGAAACATTGATCGTCATCACTATTTCCTCATCGCGGCGTAGACAAGATGCTGCCTGTTCCGTCTTCATTGATCTTCCAGGACCTACCCAGACACCTGTATCGTATAGGGTTATATTTCCAAACTTGGATGTTTAGAATTGAATCTGACATTCTTTATAAATATTCTTTCCACCATTGGTTACAATATTTTTTTTTTATTCATAGAAACTCTCTGAAAAAAGGATACATGCATAACGTTTTATAAAACAGCAACTATGTCACATTCCTTAACATTTGAGGAACATGGACTTCAGCCAAATTGAAAGAATAGAAACTAAATTTGGTGAAATATGTTGTTTTTTAAAGTAAACAAGGATATTCCTTCCTAGCTGGAAAAAGCAATAGACCACTCAAAGAGGACTAAAGCGAATATAGCCTTTGCAGGTGAAGATTAGTAAAACGATAGGAGAAATAGTTTGAACATTTGTATTGTGTGCACAACAGGCTGCACATCGCCACGTTTTAATATCAGCTTAGTCATAGAACCGACGCTGACAGACAGACGAGGCGACAACTCACAGTACACTTTAAGTAGAGTCTACTTATGATTATGATGCAATACTGATACAAAAATGACAATGATGTTTATCGTTTAATTTTTTTAAAATAAAAACGAAGATAAAATTGTTTAGAAACAACGGAAAACACCATTGTAATTCAGGACACGTACTCGTAAAAAAATCTATGTATGTAAAACTCAAAGTCTGATGATTTTGTAGGTACTGAATACAAATCCACACCGTAACACCGATTGCCACCAAATTTTGCACAGGTAACCTTTGACACAAGGCGAAAAAGACTGTCTAACTTGGAATTTGATATTTTACCTCGTTCGCACGATTTAGGTTCTTTTAAGTATGCCTTAAAAGGACCGTATAAATATGCCTTATCGTTGACGCGTATAAAGATATCATCAACAACATGGAGACTAGAATTAATTACCATAGTAACAACTAAATAAACAAAAGCTATTTAGCGGCATCGGAGCTGTATATTTATCCATTCCTGCAGTACAGTTTGTATGTTTTATATAATATGCGATTGTATCAGTATATTACTATGTGAAAAAGAAGAAGTGTACTAATTGTAAATTGCCCTATTATTTAATGCAAAGCAAAAATACGTGTTGTTTTCATTTGTGAGGTTAGGTGGCAATGGTTTTTGGATTTTAGTTTACTGCTAAAATAAATAAAAGCCATGGTTGAAGAAAACATAACGTTTATTGTGTTATACAATGCTTCTAACACAGTAACATTTAAATAAAGAATTTAGCGTTTCCGATTTAACAGGTACTTTATAAATATCTCCAAAGGCATTATAAATCTCCAAAGACAGTTGCCCCAACATAACAATTTAGTAGGCCTACAAGTTAAAATAGTACAAGAGTTGAAAACGGCTTTGGAGAGAATTTGAATAATAAGTACAAAATTGTTATACGAGCTGACACAACGCCATATAGATACAGACAATAAAAATTATATTAAAATAATTTTTGAAAGTAAATATTCGCGTGCGAAGCCGCGGGTAACATCTAGTACTCAATAAACTCATAACTGAGTCTTTTATCATATTACTATGTGTTTGAAGCGTGAGATAACAAATTTAATATTTCTCACTAAGTCTGTCTGAGAAGTTTAAAAAGTTAATGTTAACTTAAAAGAATCATCGAGTTCATAAGACTAAGAAAGTCTGTGTGTATATTTACAGGGCAACATACGACTATAGGCAGAACATGTGCTAGTCCGCCATATTTAGTAAAATGCATTGCAGTAAAATGTAATGGCCACTAAACAAACAACACGATAATAAACGTATACATTACGCTCAAGGTAGCATACGGACCACTGGTCACATACACTGGCATGCACTTCGGGGCTATTACTGATATTACCTTTTGAGTTAGTAACAACATTTTTATGTTTTATGTTACACGAACGTAATAACGTACCATCATGTCACATTATATACATATATTGTGTGTGTGTGTGTGTGTGTGTGTGTGTGTGTGTGTAATCAAACAGGTAGCAATTGAAAATGTTACAAAATAAAATCAATCAATAAATTATAAAATAATATAAAACACAATCTCATTAAATAATACGCAATAACACTATACCTAAAAATCCACCTATTAATGATGATACAATATATATAACCTTTACTTGTTACGTAAATATAACTTAAAAATTAAGTAAAATGTGTAAAGATACAAATTTACAAATACCTTATAACACAGATAATACAGTTTTTAACAAATATAACACAATATTTACAATATGAACATAAATATATTTATAATGTAAATGAAATTTACAAAATAAAATATTCAGATTGTAATAAATTTTATGTAGCCCAAAACAAGGAAAAACTACACAATATATTCATTCAGCACCGCAATGCGTTTTTAAAACCAAATAACTATAAATTAAATTTAGCCACAAATTGTCTAAATAATAATAATATTCATTTTCCAGATATTCAAATAATGAAATTAATTAAAAGCATACAAAAACGTAAAATACTGATTATTTGGGAAAATATTAATATTTACAAACACAATAACAATAATTTATTCTATCCTCCACTTGCAACTCGCTTACATTTCCAGTTTTGTTAGTTTTATTAGCAGACATGTTAACACCAACTTTGTCACTACTTATTGCCACACTGCTAGATACTTCGTTCTTAACGAGGCTTTTCTGTTACTCAACCATCTTCAATGTTCGATTGGACCATGTTCAATAAAATCAAAACGAGATAATCGATTTAAAATTAAGAATTTATTAAAATAAATAATATATAATTGATTAAATAAATAAACATCAAAAACATTGAAAACTTAAACCGAAATGAAATCCATTTATTTTAAAAATTCAAAATATTCGTATTATTTTAAAACTAAAATTTAAAAAATTCCATTGTTCGTTTTGATACTGAGATAAAATATTCATTCATTTATTTTCAAACATCTGTAGATGCTGACGCAGTCAGTGAAACCTGCGTCAGGTTAAATCAAAAAGAAACAAAATAATACGATATATATATGCAGAAGAGATTATAATTTTTCATGTATATTTTTAGGTTTGTCAAAATGTTGTCTTCTAATTTTTAGCCTGTAATTTTACCTTAACTTTAAACAACATTTAAAAGTAAATACTCATTTGTATTTTTGAGTGAAAGTTCCTTTTATTCTTACAACAGTCAAAGATTTCTTTAAAGCACTACAAATTGTACAACAGGTTCTTCTGAACGTTGACAATTTGCGATCCCAGTCCCTAAAGAAGTCAAATGAGTTACAGCCTCCCAAATAGTTGAAACAATAAACCTTTTCTAAACTTTTATTGCCGACAACTATGTTCATTCTAGTTGGGTATATTGGAAAGAAAACAATGACTGTCATTTAGAAGAAAGACTCTGAAGACATATCCTTGCAAAACATTACATAATACAAATACCGCTACCTGTAACTGACATTATGTACTTTGGATAATGTCTGTATCATACGCATACAGTCATCATCGTCATCATCATCCTCTAGGTTTAAACCAAGAATGGTTTGTTCCGGTCTCAAATAGGCAAATATTAGAGCTGGTCACTCCAGCGCTTCCTCGGACGTCCCACACCTCTCCGTCCCCTCGGCTTATAGTTCCATAGTTGTTTGGGGATGCGGCAGTCATCCATTCGGCAAAGATGTTCCCACCAATTCAGCCGATTCGGGGCGATCATGTCGAGTATACTCGTAATATTCAGTTCCTGTCGTACGTTTGTGTTTCTTCTATGATCATGGAGGGTATACCCTGTCACGTGCCTGAGAAATCTCATTTCAGCCGCTTGGAACCGACTAGTCTGGCCTTTCTTTAAAATCCAATTCTCAGACCCATAAAGAAGTGTGGGAAGAGCCATCACGTTGTAGAATTTTAGGCGCCTTTCTTTACTTGCTGACTTGAGGGTTCGCCTGATGGTCCCGCACATAAGGTTGAACTTATGCAACTTGTTCACCACGTCGTTTGCTTGCATTATAAGGCACACTGTAGCCCAGGTATTCAAAACTGCTAACTTGTTCCAAGACAATACCATCTATTACAATTTTTGCCTGTACGGAATCAGTTCCACAAAAAGCCGTCACCTTGGTTTTAATTGTGGACATCTGCAATCCAGAGTCTTCGCAGATTCCATTTAACAAATGTATACCCATCTGCAATCTGTTTTCAGAGTCCGTCCGCATACAGTAATTAATTGAAATAAATGACGCCACAAAGAAGTATCTCTAAGTCAACGCGCCCATACCACATTGGAAACACGTAATGATGTTCAAAATTTTCAAGGTTTTTGGAAGTAACCATTATTTAAATATTGTTTCAAAGTGTGTAAATTTAATCTGTTGATTCACTCAAATATTTAACTGTGAAATCACCTATAAACAGATTTTTACTGTCAGAGCAACAATGGGGTTTCAAGAAAGTAAGGTCATGTGTGGATGCCATTTTCACATTAAAAAGAAAAACTGAAGAGAGACGGGAATTTAATTGTGAAACACACTTGGCCTTTCTACATTTGACAAAACCCTTTGCCAATGTTAAAAGTACAGAAGAAGACAGAACAAGTTACCCTATACTTCTTACAGAAACTATAAAGAGCCTTTATGTAGAAACCAGTGTACGACTAATTATAGGAAGGGTGACTAAGGAAATTCCTACTAATAAGGGAGTAAGACAAGACTGATGTATATCGACGACGCTTTTAGATATATGTATGAGCAAAAGAAAAATAATAACAACAATAAAAACGGGCCACATTCACATACATAAATAATAAAACGACAAAGCTAACAAAATTGTAAGAACACAGACACTAAAATAGCATACAAAACTAACAAAAATAATCTAAAAAAACTAAATAACCCACACAACAAAGATAATAAAACAACCAATTGTATATACAAATTTGAATGCCAAGATTGCAATAAATGTTACATAGGACAAACAAAAAACAACTAATAAAACGTTATTTTGAACACATAAACGCATACAAAAAAACCATAAATATACAAGTCTAATTTAGGCACACACGCAATAAACACTGGACATGAATTCCCAGACATAACCAATATGACACTAATAAAAAACATACCACACAAAGGCACCATAATAAACATTTGGGAAAATTTACAAATATACAAACATAAAACACTAAACAAACTAATACCTGAACAAATACAAATCAATACAAAACATGACACAATTTTCAAAGCACTCAACATCGAAAATACACAAAATACTAACACATACACCACAAAACCAATTTAAAGTACCAGAAGCCAACAGGAAGCCACAATAATAACCAACCATCACATACGTACTTCACCAGACACAACATCCGGAAGGCTGAGGATGGGTACAAGATGATACCCGAAACATGTTCCAAATAAGGAGAAAATATCTTCAGGTAAAGTGATTATATATATATGTGTGTGTGTGTGTGTGTGTGTGTGTGTGTGTGTGTGTGTGTGTGTGTGTGTGTGTGTGTGTGTGTGTGTGTGTGTGTGTGTGTGTGTGTGTGTGTGTGTGTGTGTGTGTGTGTGTGTGTAGATGACATGTTTAAAACATGGAAATATTATATTGATACATGGATTTTTCTGTAAGGAATGTTTTTAAACTTCATTTTGTATGCAGATGATATGGTAATAATTCAGGATAACTAGGATCAAATACAAAACTTAATTTACATACTGAATCGAATAGCAGAGGAATATGCTTTGCATATATCAGCGGACAAGACTAAAACAATGGCATTCACTGGGAAGCAACCAGTGAGAACTAAGATAGTTATAGGTGGAAAGATTATGGAAAAAGTCTAGAATTTCAATTACTTGGGATGTTACGTTACATGAAGGACAGAAATTGATCTCGATTAAAAATTAAACAAACTTAAGGATATGTGTGTAACAATTCACAGATAGCTTAAAAGTAAGACAAAGAAGGAAACAAGGATAAGGTTTATTAAACTGTCACCATACCAGTTCTTATGTATGGGGATGAAGCCAGTGTTATGACAGAAAGAGACAAAGCAAAGATTCGGACAGCGGAGATGAAATTTTTGTGGAGTACTATAAGCTGTACCATTCTCAATAGAAAGACGAATGTGGATATAAGGACGACACTGGGAGTCGACCCATTGCTGGAACAGGTAAGGAGCTACAATCGAAGGTGGTGTGAACATTTGGGAAGAATGGCACGTGACAAGATTCTAGTGCTATCAATGGAATATATACCAGAGAGATGTAGGACGGCCGGCAGCGAAGTGGGTCCCGGAACAGGTTCAGCCTAATCTTTGAGGCTGATATTGATGATGATAAATGATTATAGTCCCTAAACAGACTGACAGACAAACAAATGTCAAACATTGAAGTAAATGCTAAGAATGTGCTTGCTTTGTTCAACTATAAAACCTAAATGATCTACAAAATCAAAACAGAAATATAACGTAAAAACCAAACGTGTTATTATTAGAGACGCAGTTTGTGGGCGTAGACTCAGCACACAGTAGATGTATCGCATACAGTCGTAAATAACCCAATGTCGAGTACGGCTGCAGGCTGCGATACAGCTAAATCCTGCAGGTATTCGTTACGCTATTTGGGATTTACATTTCACGTCTGACCGCACAGGGATGCCTGCGTAGGTTTTAAATAAGCAACCTATTTGTAATTTTTCACGACACTGATATATCTGCGTTTGCATTTCTTAAATTCTCTAACGTAATAGACTAATTGTACGTTCAGATACTTATTTATTTGTGTGAGACGTGTTTCTGAAATAATCTATTTTTATATACTGCTTTCGTGAAAATATGTATGATATTTGAAAACTACAAATATATGATCATAAAGTTTCAAGAATTAACAATTACAAATAAATCACTGTTATTCTACGAAGAATATTAAAGTCTTATCCAACGAATTTCTTTACAAGCGGTAATTGATTGATTAAAAATTCAGACGAAAATGAGCTTTGAACTAATCATTTCTCAAGTCTCACATATGGATAATGAGAACAACTAACCATCGTCTGCTTAATGCAACTTCCTTGCTTAATGCCTTTATAACTTCGGAGTATTTAGTTTGTTTACGAATTACTGTAATTAGTGTATTTGAATATTAGGATTCATATGTAAGATATGTACAGAATGAATTTGAAGAATTCAATTGTTGATTTTATCCAAACAAGAAAGTTACAATGGTATGGACACACAAAAAGAATGGCATAGGAAAGATTGCCAAGGAGAAATATGGAATAGACCCCACCAGGGAAAAGGAAAAGAGGAAGACCACCTATGGCTTGGATAGAAGAAATTCAGACTATATTGAGGAAACGAGAAATTGAAGATCTTTGGATAGACAAGCACCAGTGGAGGAAGAGAATTCAATCATTTCTGTAATATTTGGTTCCGGAAAATGAGTAAACATTGTACGGCTGGATTAATAATAATTTTTAAGATATCTTCCGTGACTTGTCGTAATTCAATTAAACTTACTGTCGAATTTGTAAAAGGAAAAACAGAATAATTTCTTGCTAGAATTAATGAGTTACGCAAGGCTGCTTGTCTCGAATCCCAACTTATCTACAATCCTTTGTCTAAATTACCATGCGTTTCGGGACATATACTGTAACTCGCAGCTTATGAAATCAGTTTGAAACTCAGATTCTATGTGGTACGTCCCTGCGACGCACAACCACACAGCCCGGAGCCAATCAGTCAGTGAGGCATATACCTCATCTCCATCCGATGTGATCCACTAATCATATTTTGTAAGAAATTTAAAACAATATATGAAGTACAGGCACATGTAATTGTCATATATCATTTTTATAAAACAGATAATATTTGAGCTTTAAATACATTAGTGGAACATGGAACTGAGGGTGTTTCGAAGCCGTATCAAAACAAATAAATAAAACCGTAACAAAACAGACAAAGAAATAAAGATATAAGTCGCTCATTTTTTAAATAAATACATGTCTAAGTGCACAATTATTAAAATTACAACTTTTAAATTATTAGAAAACTTACGAAAAACCGGATTAATTTACTAATTTTGTTTAGTAAAAGAACAATTGTAGTTGAGCAAACGAGCAAACGAGCAAACTAGCAATCGAGCAAACGAGCAAACGACCAAACGAGCAAAAGATCAAACGAGCAAACGAGCAAACGAGTAAACGAGTAAACGGGTAAACGGGTACATTGGTAAATGGGTAAATGGGTAAATGATTAAATGGGTAAATGTCTAAATGAGTTAATAAGAAAGTCAGTAAATAAGTAAATAAATAACTAAACGAATAAACAATTAAATAAATGCATAAATAAATAACAAATCATTCGAGGACCAACACAATTTCCAGACACTCATTTTTGTATTACAATGTTTTTCACTCTAACACCCGACTGGAATATTACAGTTGCTAAAATTTTAAGTCTTTGACTAATGATAAAAATTTCGATATTTTAAATATTGTACACTGCGTCTAGATTTCGGTTAAACGTTTTCCTATCATTTGATATCCCACATGACATTAGCGATATTTGCAAACTTTTTCTCCAATTTTCTATCCTGGCGTCTTAAAATTTTGAAAATTTTTATTATAATATTACATTCATATTTTTACTAACGTTTCCTACGATTTGTTACGCTTTTAATTTTTGCGAGTTTTCTCCAAAAATTATTTACCCAATTTTTGGTTCCCAGGGTCCCAATATAATAAAAAATTTAAAAATTTAAGCCAAATTCATATTTTTATTAAAAGTAACATTAATTTCATACAATGCATGAGATTCTACAATTTTTTCAAAATGTTTACTTTTTTACATTTTTGCCTCCAACCTTTCTATTTTCTGGGAGGATCAATTTCTAAACTAATAATATTCTCTAGTATAAAGACATTAATATCTGTGCCAACTTTCACAAAAGTAGGTTGACAAATTCGAAAGTTATCTTTTAACACAATGGAAATAGACAGATACTGTCAGATTGATACTGTCAGATAGATAATAGATTATTGTAAGATAGGTATATAGACAAACAAACAGATGCACACCCACACAAATAGGGTTGAGCAAACTCTGAAAACCCGCTTCACTTGTTCAACAAAATCTTAGAGTGCAAGGACTCTATATAGTCATTTCAAATTATAATAGAAAATGGTACTAGCACGTTCAACGAATAGGAGAAGGTTAACTGCCTTAAGATGCTGTCTAGTCCAAGCCTTAGGGAAAAATATAAGTATGGCAGGTCCGGCAATGGGCTATGTACCTGTGGACGTTTAGCAACATATTCCTTGTAGCGTAGAAGGAAAAAAGAAAACAAAGAAAATATTGAAAACAAAGGAGAAGAAGAAGAAGAAGAAGAAGAAGAAGAAGAAGAAGAAGAAGAAGAAGAAGAAGAAGAAGAAGAAGAAGAAGAAGAAGAAGAAGAAGAAGAAGAATGAGGAGGAGGAGGGCGAGAAGGAAGAAGGAGACTTTCTTTGTATTTTGTAATAAACGGAGCTTTTGTGCTGAAAACAGCTAACACTTATTAAAATTTGTATTGCAATAAGGAAAAGTAAGTACGTTTTTAATTTTTAAATTAGGTAAGTTGTAGAATTTAACAGCCTATCAGGTCACAAGGGTGAACTCCAGGTACAGAGAGGTTAATGACAATCTGTTTAGCGGAAGGAAGAGAATATCCGTTTTTCAAGCTCAGGGAGAGATAATATTTCAACACTTTACTTGTTGCCGTCGTCTTAATAATAAGCTATAAATTACTGCCTTTGGGATCCGAGGACAAGGAAATTATACGATATTACTTGGTTAAAGTTTCGTTACGTCTTTTGTGTTCCCTCTTAAACAGTTAACAAGATTCATTTTTAGCAGCCTACTTATATATTAAAACAGTGAGTATGTTTCTGATTTGTGTACACAATACTCGATTCTCTGAGAGAACATTTTTACGGTACGTCGGCAGGACTAATAGAGGCCTCTTCACATACATTTCTAATTTTAGAGTTTCTAGTTTTTTTATGAATAACTGTATTTTAATATTAGGATTTATTATTAAATTATCTTCCGTGACTTGTCTTAATTCAATTAAACTTACTGTTGAATTTTTAAAACGAGAAATAGAATACTTTTGTGCTAGAATTAGTGGGTTAGACAAGCCTGTTTGTCCGGGCGACCAACATACATATATCCAGTGGTTGGCAAATGGAGGCTTTCGGCAGCTTATTATAAGGCCGAAGACATTATCTCGAAACACTAAATTAACAATTCCTTGAAACATTAAAAATTACTTTATGTTAATAACTTAAATTTTTTTGAATATTCTAAAAAAATAATGAATCGTGTTATTTTAGAAGTTGTCGACAAAGAGGAGAAGCGTTTTTAACCTCAAATGATAGAAACTATGACGTTTTCTTAATTTGGCACAAATACTCAAGATATCATGGATGTGTTTAACAAAAGATTTAAAGAATTCGGAATGCTACGACACAGTATCTCGTTTCTGTAGTATTGGTTTTAGTACTTTCACCGCAGGAAAAGTGAATGACAGTCAAATGGAATTGTGTGTTTTGTAAGCTACTCCTTTCCTAAAGACCAAGCAAGAAGAGGTCCCGAATTTCTCTAAGCTGCTACTTCGTGAACTGTTCTCAAATTTAGTAAATTTGTAACAGAAAATGATTGTTGACGTACATACACGGACAAAACCGTGTTCTCCAAAGTGATGTTAATCAAGGACCACATCAGAAGTCACCTTACAGATTAGCAACATCAGCTCGAAGTGGGCATTCCTACTTTAGAAACTTATGCAGATCTACCTCAGTTTTCAAATAGAATATTTTATGTAATAATGAAAAATTTAATATCTTTCTCACTCAACTGACCAAATTATTATACTGACGGTAGGTTTAGTCTCGCCGTTACAAATCTCTCAAGTGTTTTAAGTTACAAATCAGTGCCTCTATAAACAGTCTGTTTATTGTCTGTCGAAAAAATAAAATCTTAATTAAATCGCTATAAAGATTAAAGCATTAATTGAACACATACTTTGATTTTTTTATTAAGAAACAGAAAATATTAAAATGTTCTCAGATACAGTAATTCCCTACAAGCCATTTGATGCCCTGTCACCGAACAAAAGGCTCATGACATGGCGCATGACAAATGGCGCCAATCGTACACTCTAGTGTTTTTGGTGGCCCTAAAAAGGACCTTGTGGCGAGAAAGCTGATGTTGGTTGTGCCGCGCTAAGATGTTCGGCGGCTGCGCCTGCTGTTCGTGGCGTACTACAGTCCTCTTCTTCTTTCGGCACCGGTTGTAGAGTCAGCTGCCGGCCCAGCAAAATCCATCGCTGGCGCGGAACGGGAGTGCGAAGACGCAAAAACGGCGGCGGTTCTATTCTTCGGCAGTTCCTTCCGGCTGACTCCGCGCCGATGTCGTCCGAGAGAGTAGAGGAGATGAAGTGCGTCCGATGGCGTGGCGATGAAGAGTATCATGAACCTATCAGAGTGCCGCTGGTCCCTGGTTGGCTCGCCTCGAGCACATTAGTTGGTCACGTCTCGGCGGCTGCTGTGTCCACCGCTGGTACCGGAGAGCAGATATTCGCATACCGCTGCTGTCACAAACATTTTATATCCGCCAATTTAACCTTTATCTGTTTTTCCGTCCGGGATTAACTACCTTGTTTGATAGTAACTTGTGAGTACCTACCCAGATCTACGGTAAAGACTACCATGGCGGCGAAAAAAGAGAAGAGATTCTTCGGGCGGCGCATCCGGCGAATGTAACGGTTTTTCCGTTTGGGGTTCATAGAAAACTAGAAGAGTAAATGCTGAAAAACTTTGGAAGCGGAGACGTAGAAGGCCTATCGCCAAGCATGAGCTGCGAAGCACCCGTAATGCAGCCTGAGGAGTTATTTCATTTATTGAAGTCCGTGTAATTTGGACCGTTGTGTAATTTGGACCGCTTAAAAATTTCATACGTGCAAGGTTGGTCACCCTTGGCTGAGTGTAAGTGGGCTCCATGGTTCAGGGTAATTTCTCTTTGTAAGTTGTTTTCCTATGGGATTCATGGTTGAGGGGGAAAGAATAAAAGATGTTTATTGGTTTCATTCCTTAAAAAGAGTAGAACTGTAACACAGAGTGGTGTGAAGGTACAGTTGAACTTTACATAGTGTTTGGTACATTCTCTTACTAAGAAAATATTAAGCTAAGCTTAGTTGAAGTTTCATAAATCTCTTTAAAGTAATTCTTATAATATTTATTGAAAAATATAATATTTGCACAATGTGTAATTTGGACCGCCAGTAAGTGAACGGGTAGGCTTAATCTAGGTTGCTTATCTGCGTGACTTTAATCGTGTTTCTAAAGACGCGGTTGTATGCTAGTTTTCATTATCTAAGTGACGTAAATCTTCTTGTAGGTCTCATTTCACTGCAAGTTCATGCATCATGTTGTATATAGTACTAAAAACGTAATTAGTCTCTGATGTTCCTCTTTCCTCATTTAAGGATGGTGTTCTTATGGTGTCTCTACAATCGCATTCCAATCACAAAATGCCGCCATTGGATATCTCTTTTTTCAAGCCATTGAATACTTAAATGTATTCTGCTATATCCCCAAAAAAATGAGAGAAAACCTAAAGCCCGCCTGAACACCTGAACACACAGCTCATAGCTTTCTTAGTAGGTGTAGTAGTAGTCCGGCGAAAATTTCGCGCCGTCCTTGATCAGCCAGTAAAAAATTTTGCACATAATTTCAGAGACATCTTGAAACGTACCGCCATATGTAATTAAAGATATCCTTTCCCTGAAACGGACATTTTTTTTTCAAGTGGAGACCAACAGCCCACTGATTCAATATCAGCAACAGGGCCGATATAAAATGCAACAAAGAAATATACTGCGTCTGATGTGTTGTTAACTGCGACACTACATGGTGATTCTTTAAAAAGGGCTACGCCTATCCTGATGCCTATTCTGTAAAGAAAAAGCCTGTTTATCACAGACACAATGGAGATGTTAGAAACGCATCGCCTTGTGAGTGATGATTGTTACGATGTCGATTGGATTCAGTGCAATAGTTGCGAAAAAATGGCGCATGCAATTTGTGACAACATAAGTGGTAAATATTTTTATTATTGTGCCACATGTAAAAACTGACATTAATATTGCTTATAACAATATTCATCTGTGTAATGTATAAATTACTTTAATAAACAGCTTAAAAGTGCATTATATGTGTTCATAAATACCAGTCCAGGTTACACGACTTACCGGTCCAAGTTACACGCCATCAGTACAAATTACACACAAACACATTGTCACATAAAAATTCATAATAAACAATTTACGTAGGTCAAATTAAAATGTATTGTTAGTACGGTACAGTGATCGTCTATGGTACAGTGGAAAACAGAAGACAAGACACCAATTAAGTCACTAATCACTAGCTTTAATTATCATAATTAATTAGTTTGTAATCAACAAGACAGTTGTTACAACAAACCAAATAAAAATTGTTCACACGCAATGAAAATCTCAACTAATATAGAACACAATTGTATTAAAATTGCCCCGCACAATTATAAAACACATAACACTTTGCCACAATACTTCGAACCGCACTGAACTAAATCGCCACTAAAACCGACTTGACCGTCGCTGAATGGCTGTATTTGTACCCTGCTGATTTCCAGAAAAATCTGTCACTTTAGATGACTTGTAAACAAACAGGCGCTCTCGAGAATCCACTAGAAACAGTGTCCTTGAACACACTGCGCTGACCGGTACGGACTGGTATAGGCTCGATAGTTGACGCGTAATATTTGTTCACCTCAAAGTAGCAGCATTATTTACGCGCGCGCGCGCGCGCAAACACACACACACACACACACACACACACACATTACCGGTGGAACAGTCGAGATAATTATAATACGTTCCGTGTTACCTAACATTTTTTCGCATTACGTAATAGTATTTACTCCAAAGTACTTATTATAGAATAAATTTTGGCGTATATAGAATAATTTCTTTGTAATATGCGACATGGTTTAATGAAGAAAATTTTTATTACTTGCGCATGCTATGAAACAAAATCGTTATTATATTTCTATTTGTTCGTTGCAGCACAAACAATTATTACAGACAATCAAATAGGGAAAAGCATTGTATGAACACAATAACAATTTTCTTTGACATAACACCTAGATGAGTATTTTAATTAAGATATAAGTCTTCTTTAATGTAGTTATTGTTGTATCAGATTAACGTATTTACCCTGTACAAGTGACTAGTGAAGTAATTAAAATTTGCAATTACGCTTCTACTTGTAGTTGAGAAGAAACAAAGGAACTAACCACAAACCTAAAATATCTATATTTGTTTACCATGCCTTCATTTGTTTTTGTCTTAAGAACATAATTATTGAGAAAATTAAAATGGAATGTAAATCACTTAACAGTTATAATGATTCTAACCAAGAAATAAAATTAGAGTTGGCGAAGCCGTGATTATAGAACGAGATTAGTGGGAGGTGTCATCAATATATCATCAATATAGATATTAAACAGTGTTGCGTTTAGTCGTGAATGAAAAGCGTCTGCAGTATAAGGTGTACTTTGTAGCCTGGTTATGACCACAAACGTAGTTAAGACAATTTTTCCGCGTATGTGACCAACAGTTACCAGCCCCTTCTGTGATACCCTGACGCTATGCAAAAACAAAGAGTTTAGACATACAATCCTTTGCTAGTTGAGAGGCAAAATCTCTCATCGATCCCTGGATAATGCCTCAAAACATACGAGCGCCAAGGTCCTAAAAACGTCCTTATATGAGTATTGTTCAATATAAACACTTTTGATCTTCGCAACCCGTCACTTCGTCGCCATGGTGCTGGTGTCAACATCAACGCTGAGCGATACGCAGGCAGCTTAAAACGCTTACGGTCAGCATAAAGAATAAAAGTCCCGGAAAACTCACAAATGGTGTCATTCTCCTGCATGATAATGCTCGACCCCATGTAGTCCAGACGATTCAAAATCTGCTTCGTCGTATAAAGTGGGAAGTCTTACAACATCCACCTTACAGTCCCGACTTATCTCCGTGCGATTATCACGTTTTTTACTCATTAAAGAAATCACTAAAAGGACGGTCGTTTAAATCGGACGCTGAGGTAGAGTTTGCTGTTAGCAAATGGTTCCGCAAACAGCCGCAAAACTTTTACCAGCAGGCAATCTACAGATTAGTGCAACTGGGGGCTCATGCCTTAATGTTACTGGAGATTAGATTTCTTTTAAAATCGTTGAATAAAAAATGCTTTACAGCCTCTAAACGTGTTTCTATTGACCCATCCTCGTACTTGGACTCAGCCAGAACTGTGTACATGTAAATGATACATGAAAATGAACTTGGCATAGGTTATTAATGATTATGCAGATATTTAATCAATTATATTATAAGCTTATTAGGCCTGTTATATTTGGCACTGTTGTTGAACATACAGTGTTAATAACTTGATTATTTTTTTGTTTGTTCTGCATTTACGCCTTACATTGTGGTTGTTTTCCGTGCTTTAAGAACTATTTTCCTTAAAAGTTAATTCTGAGTTTAATGACATTTTAACTAATATGTCTTTCATCCCACTAGATTCAATTTATGTTTCTAGTACTATAGTGCTGGGCCAGTAAGTTACGAGTATATTAGAGCTTCGATTATCCAAACGTCTATTAACCGAACTATCTATTATCCGAACTCGATAAAAAGTACAAGTATATACTGTACTGTAGAGTAATGTATTGGACACGTGTCAACGATAGGCTTAAAGTTGGATGAAGCCGATCAAGGTTTCAGTTATTAACCGATGAAGAGATAGTTGAGTCATTAAATGAAAGTAATGAAAATGAAACATATTCAGATGAAGACGGCGAGAATGCTACTAATACAAAACCACCGACTGCACCAAAAGCTTATGACACACTTGAGACTGTTCTCAAGTGGGCCGAAACAGAAGACGAATTAGATTGTATTCAGCTTACGAATCTTAAACGAATCCAGTCTTTAGCAGCGAGAAAACGGGGTATCGGTTTGAAGCATACAGTGATAGACAATTCTTCAAAAAGTGTAACTACAGGTCTACTTTCCATGGTACCTACCGTATGTTTTGTTTTGTTTTTCAATTTTTCAATAATTTTATAGTACACTATAGTACATTTTGTCATTACACTCTGATTTTGTTAAATTAACTTTTGGTTTTTATTAATTACACTCTGTTATTCAATGATGTTTATCATTAGTAGTACATTACAGTGCAGTATGCAGGTTGCTGTAATTATATAACAGTATGTTAGAAGTGATTTTGTACTAAAAATCTTTGTTTTTGTAAAGAGAAGTAATTTTTTTAATTTATGGTCTATTATCCGAAATATTGATTATCCGAACGGGCCCTCGTCCCGAGAGATTCGGATAATCGATGCTCTACTGTACCAACAAGGAATACAGATTTCATTTTAAAAAATAAGAACTAGATTTGTCGCGCTTCTGTTATTTTTTTCTATTTTTTGCCCTTACACTAAATAGTTTCTACTTTAAATTTTCGTCTCTTCAAGTGTGAAACAGAAATAAATGTAAAACATAAATTTAGTGGTTATCTAACGAGAAAAAGTGATATTTTCTCTACGCTTTGTTCATGTGTTTTCATTTTAAATTATAAATCGTCTGTCCGCACACAAAAACTACAGGCAAGATAACGCGTCGTTGTGTAGGCGCAAAGAGAGAGAGAGGTTTTTTCTCTTTCACAGTAACGGCGGACTATTCTTGTAAAAACAAAAACTTTGTTTTCTTTAATTCACTGAAGCACCAATTTTTATGTCTGAACGGATAACACAATATCCCACATTTGTTTTACAAATTAACGGCAAATGTTATTTTCTTTGTTTATCACTGACTACACACATGTCTTGCTACATAATTTCACTTGTCCCGCGTTATTTTCTACCCAGGTTGCTTTCTAGTCATTTTGTTGACGCATTTCTGTGTATCACAAAAACAATGACACACCGACAGCAGAATAACGACGACGACGAATAACGAATGAGTCGGCTTCATTCAAGGTATTAAATTGCAGTTTATGAATAAGTGTTGTGGCAACGCCGAGCCCACGTGGACTAAATATGTTTGTCTTTTAATTGACACATACACACTCGGTCCTGCCGTTTTAAAATCCAAACCCGCAGCTAGAATTTCCTCCTGTGGGATTCGGATGGGTTCGAAGGAAGTTTAGATTATTGTGAATAAAACTATAAAACTTAAAGAAATAAATTAATTATTACCTATTTAATTTGTTGTAATGAAGATGGTGACTGTTTAAGTATAAGGAGTACATCAGTACTTATTTTAATCAGTGGGCGAGCGGGCACAGTGGTAAGCGTCTTTGACTCATAATCAGAGCGTTCTTGTGCTGCCGATTTGGTGAGATCGAGTCAAGGTCACGACTCGATTTGCTCTCCACCCGCACGTACGCGGACAAATAATACGTATGTCTTCTCTGGCATACTCGGGCCAGATAAGTAACAAGGGCACACAATATATACTACACACGTAAACAACACTCTCCCCCCCCGACCGCACAACTTGCCCCCGGGCGTGGGTTAAAAGGTTGGCTAATATCTCTCTGGCTGACGTGGGGCGTGAGCTCTATCACGGCCGGAGGGCGCAACAGGTGTATGAGCTAATGCCTGAAGTTGAGGAGAAAAAGACTTATTTTAATCATGATTATCAGAGCCATGAAATAATAAAGTTGAAATGACATCTTATATTATAACACTAATAAAATAAACGGTACCTGGAAACTGGCAGAGAATTTCCATTACATTCCGTTGGTGTTGGCAGCGATGAAAGGTTTGTATGATACTTTAAAAATTCGCATTAATAAGTCCGTGTTTGGAAAATTTGCAGAAAACGGAATGATATTAGTCAACACTTTGTTCACTGAAACAAATGAAAGATTTTTATGAAATGGGCACTACACGCCTTTAACGAGAAACATTAAAAATTGCTGTACCTGTTTTGCAAATATTTGTTCTTACGCATATACTATTCCCGCAGTTGTTATAAAAACGTTTTATCAGTTGACGCTACTGAGCTCTTTTTAGCAGTGGTCTGAGTTTCGTGTTCGGTTGTAGGTTTACGTGGTACAAGATAACAAACAGGCTGTGAGATTGCAATTCTTGTTTTGTCTCCAAAAGGTAATAAAAGATTAAACTAAACAATGCAGAACAGTTGTAAGATTGCAGAACACGGACCAAAAACTGTGCACAACAATAGGCAGACCCGTACAAGATACAAGTAGCAAGCAAAAAACTGTTTCATTTAGGAAGCTTTAAGTTATTCAGGAATAAATTATTTCACTAAACATGACGTAAACGAAATTGGGCACACTTCGGATTCAATAAACATTCCTTCTCAAATAAGTAAGTAAACTTTTGATGCTACATATTTCCTAACGTTAAAATTTTTGACGTTTTATTTTTCTTGTGCTACCTTTTTTTTGGAAAGGGGTATGAACTCTTAAGCCCTCCTACTAAGCCACTGTAAGAAACAAATGTTTATCAAAATGTAATCCTTCTCAGAGTGGCTATTGTGTAAGCTACAACTGCACAAAGAGATCATAACATTAAATTAAAAATACATTTTAATTTTTAGTTGTTCTATCACGTTATAATATTCAAAGTGATTTGATATATTAACAGGTGTTAAAGATTTTTGCGTTGTTATAAAGCTAGAATTCTAACATCCAGGTGTTCACAATTGAATATGCTTCTACTGTTGCAGTACCGTACGCAAACATTTATATAACATAAATTGTTGCACTTGAAGTATCTTGTACTATTATTGCATTGTGCCATAAACACAGCTTACGTTAAAATTTCGTGTACTTATCAGCTGATGCGCAAAACTCTAATATCTGTAAGTCGTCGGATTACCAACGGATATGAGAACATGTGTAATATTAAACTGGTTTGTACTTAATGTTTGCAGCAGAAGTACTGCGCTGCTGACATATTACACACCACACCAGGAGGCAATAACAACAAATGTAGTTGTTTTTTTACTCCCATGAAGACAGTTTATAAATATTTTGAAATATAGAATACACGTTTTTATTTATTTACTTTTCAGGTCGCTGCGATCCCGTTGGTCGTTAGTAGTAATAAAAGAACACGATAGCAAATCGATAGTAGAGAGTAATTAGGTTATCCAAAAATTTGACACCTTGGTTTCCATACTGCACGTTGTTAAAAAATGAGATATCGTGTGTAAGAAACAATAAGACGTTGAACATTAAATTATGTTTTACATTAAACCTTATACGATAACTGTTTACCAATATAACTCAGAAAATATGACGTTCTAAAACAGCAACAATAATTTATTATAAAAATCATCATCATCCCTGGGTTAAAACTCATTACTGAGTTTTGACCACGTTCAAAATCCTTCTCCAACGGTCCCGATCTGACTCCATGGCTTTCCAGTCATTTATTCCAAATAGTTTGGCATCATTGCTCACATAATGAATCCATCCCAGCTTTTACCTACATCTCTTTATTCTTCTATCTAGCTGCATTGCTGAGACTCTCCTTGCTGTTTCATCTTTTATCAGCTTCATGAAATACCTGGTCACCTCAATCTATTACATATTAATTCGGGGTCAAAACATCCTACGATGTTGTTCGATGCCCAACCTCCATTTCTGTCTGTTGATAAATTTTTTACCGTTTAGTCCTCTATCGCTCATTGATCTTCTTATGATCTCTATCAAGTTTTCATGGGCTTCCTTTCTTTCTGTGCTCTCTAGGTATCCATCTCATTGTTTTCTTTGATATTCGGTATTGTCCCATTCATTGTACAATCCTTTCATTTCGTATATTCGCTCTAGCCTTGAAGCTCGAGTAACTCATCTTGAACCATCCATTTCTGTAACTTCTAACTTTCTTTTTACCTGTTCTTTTATTCTCCATGTTTTCGATCCGTACATCAACGAGCTTTTAATCATAATATCGTGTATTCTTCTCTGCCTTTCTTTTTAATTTCTGCACTTCATAGAATCACATTCAGTGATCTAATTATTTGTTTGCGTTGTTTATACTTGAATTAGTTTCAACATCATCTGTTCCTTCTTCATTAAATTTTATTTTTAAATATTTGTAGTTGTTGCGTTTTTTTATACTTTTGTTGTTTTCTAAGATTAAATCTGTTGTTTCTTTGCCCACACACAGATACTTCCTTAGACCATTTTCATACTCTTCCTTCAGTTTACGTGTCATATATTGGAGCTCTTCTTTTCCATTTGCACATATCACGTGATCATCTGCAAACTACAGCTCAACCTTGATAGCTTAATATAACATACATTTGCTACATCTCTAAAAAATACATCAACTTCTTAATTATAACGTATCCGTCAGAAATACTTTTTGCATACTGGACCTGTAATGTTTCCACAACGACCCAGCTATTATCCCATGTCCTCTACTTGTTCTCACTTTTACATGTTATCCACTACATCGTCCTATAGACAGACAGGGCTCACCAGATGTGGAGAAGGCAACCGGTCTTGGGAAAGTTGATTGTAAATTCAAAACACCTGGTCGTCCAGCCTGGGATTTCCATACGTTAACTGTGTCTTTGGATAATACAAGCTCCAGCTAAGAGATATAAGGCGTATATAATAAATATTTTATATTATATATTATAAATATTATATATATTATATATTATATTATATATTATATATTCTATATTATTGTCTATTTTTTAGTTATGTTGATGGGAAAAACACTGCCGAATCGTCGAAACAACTGATGTAAAAATTTAAAGAACCTTTCGAAATTTTTCATCAATTATTTTATTTAAAATTTTAATACGCCACCCCCGACGACAATGTAACTTGACCAATGCACAAAAACGCTTAAATACTATATATGATGATCAGTCAATAATTAAAGATACACACAGGTGTAGAACTAAAACGGTTGGTAGGCGGAGTACGATATTTCATAGCTGTACGTTGACATCCCTGTGATGAGTTCTAGTCAGCTGTTTAGATTAAAATTGTTTTGTTTATAAACTCAAATTCTCATTTAACGATGGCGAGTCCGCTTAAAGTTTCTGCATTAGTTGAAAAACATGCGGTGATTCGCTTTTTTGCTTTATGAAGCTAAACACCCGACTAAGTTATTCTTTCGTATGAGTAAACAATAAGAAAAACTGTACAAACCGTGGATATATATTGTAACATCACAAAATGTTCCATAACCATAATGAACACCAGAAGGGTGAAATAGAGCACTAGAGTTGTAAATGAGTAAATTAAAATGAATGTAACAGAGAAGAGAATGGACCAGCTAAGAAGAAAGAAGAGGAGGGATCCCAAGAAGCAGTGATGAATCCACTACATGACACTACAACTTCAATAAACTGACTGACTATGACAAATGGACAAGCAAAGATTCACAAATAAGCTGTCAAGTAAGCCAGATAAAAACCTTGATGAGTAGAGTCATACAGAACAAACAAATTAAACACTGACTTTAATAACATGGTAACAAATAACAGCATATTGGCTGATATAAATAGAACCATGATATGGAAGTAACAAACACCATGTACTATGCTAGATGTAGCCACAAAATTGTAATAGAATTACACCCAGACCCTGTATGACCAAGTTTATGTCAATGAAATGATAGGGAAATAGAACCCCTAATTAGCATAAACTAATAGAAGTATAACTATGACAAATAAGGTGTAAAGTACCACCACTTGACCGACATTATATGCTTTAGAAGTGAGTAGGACATATAAAAATGTAATTAGTAAAATAGGAATTTTCAAAGTAATGTGTCGACATAATTAGACCAAGAATTTATATTGTTTAGCTGTAGGCAGCATTTAGATTTAATAATGTAGTTAATTGTAACCATTTTCTAATGTTCGAATGAGAAAACAAATGTAATTAATCAAATATTAAAGAAAGGTATATAGTCGAATTTGCATTGTTAGCAGACGACACAAAGAAACCATGTCTTAGGACAGTAAATTAATGTATAGTTAATGAAAACTATGTTCAAACTGGCCTCAAGTCACATCAAATTAAAGATAAGAAAATAAGCTATAATTTGATAGTAATAGCATCAAAAATGGAATTGTAATAGTCAAGTAATTAACGTTAGCATCATTTTTTTGGCAAAATTTAAAGAAGTTCATGTAATAATAACAACAACGTTAGCGAGTACAGAATACGTATCGGTAAGGTTTATTAATAACATTACGTCATCATGACATAATTTTGTACCAATCACGAACGAGTTTACTTAGCGAAAATGAACCCTAGCGACGATCAAGAGGCTGCTATATAATCGACGACGCGCGAAAAAACTGGCACTGGCATTTTCCTCCACAAGCTAATCGTCTGCGTTCTGCATTTTGTTTATATCATATCATCAAAAACAACAGTACAGATTGAAGTAATTACAGTAAATTTTGGAAATTAACTATTGAGAAGACGAATAATCTCACCTAAGTGCATCGAGAGTTAGTTGTGATTTTAAATAAATAGTGCGTGTATCGGAACGAGACCAGTAAACATAACCTAAAAAGGTGGTAACCTATCATTAGTCAGAAGAAGGTTATTCTCGTTCCAAGTGCGATTTAAGTAAAGTGAATTAACGATCACTATAATCCGATCGTTAATGTGTTTATTTTTAATCGATACCATTAAAAAACCGGGTAGTACAGTGATAAAATATATTTGTTTACATTTCATCAGTTAATCGTAGAACTTAAAACACTTTGTACTGTCGCAAAAACAATAAGACTATTTGTAGATAACATTGTACCAAATTTATTTAGAGGGATTAACATATCCCGATGTAAGAGTGTATGTACTAAATTTTTATAACTAAAATCAGTTCGAGTCTAAACAAACGAACTTCTCGTTACTCACTTTATTCAATTGAAATTTATTAAAGTTGTCTAACCTGAATTATGATATCATACTAGTGTTTTTTGGGAGGAAAAATAACGTTCTATTCTGTATTCTAAAAGAAACCACCATTGAGGTATTTCATCAAATAAGAGAAATAATTTGTTAATAGGAAATAAGAGTTTTTATTGTTCTAAAAACTGAGCTAGGCCAGTCATTAAACCGGAAAACTTGTGATCCGCAAATTATTATTTTTGAATTTATTTGTCAACCTAATTCAATAGGTCATAATAAACAACCAGTATTATACAGCACCAACCTTTGTTATTAATTATTTTAATAAATAATCAACCATCAGTATTGCTAGCACTAAGGTGCATTTTAACAGTGAATTATCAAGTAACCTATTTAATTTAATCTCAATTTCAATAACCTTTAGAGGTAGAATCAGTAAAGGTCGATACGATCAATTATCAAATCAGAAGTTTATTTTTATGGGACATTTCTGTGGAAAAAACCCATATGGCGCCCAAGTAATATCTAAAGTGTTTTAAAAAGCATTACAGTAATACTATACTGGTCAACAAAGAACTTGAGAGTTTATTAATTAACTGTGAACTTCTGAACATCCAGTACTTCAAAACAGGTACGTGAAGTGTCATTTATATTAATAAACTTTGTCCAGACAATACTTTGACTTACACAGACGACAAATTTAACAGAAGAGGAGTCGACTTCAGGAGACCTACGAACCAGTTACATTCATCAACGGATCGACAAGTTAACATTTACTCATAATAAACTAAACTTTAATTAAACAACGAAAGTGTAAGTAAACCGATTTATCTACATTGAATTAGATAAATCAATAAACTAAATCGCTAATAATAACAACAAACTTTATCAATTGTTAATAATAAAAATTACGATACAACAGATACCCTATTAAATATTTAACGGGAGGATTTAGTCTCCTTACAATATCTATAAATAGGTAGAACAGTTTTAAAATGGACAAACTTTAGTTACTGTGGAGAACCGTTCTGGACGTCTAGTTGAGATTTCAACTCCAGTTCGTTTTTTTTTTGTGATTCCTTAGAAACTTGGTAAACAATAAACAGTACACACTACCCTGACATGCTCATCAATAAAGTAAAACCGATAGGATTGAGGATACGTTCTGGTTTTCTGCGCAAAGTCATCATTCTTCTTCATGATAACACCTGTCTACATACAGATCAGTTAACACATGAAACCAGCAACAAATTGGATTGGGAGACTTTAATTCATCCTAACTCCAGTCCAGACTTGGATCCATATGATTTCCATTTGATTGGTTCACTCAAGGAAACGTTACGTGGTATGAAGTTTTATAGCACCATGATGTCAAAGAAAAAGTCCTAAAATTGCTTTTAAATGAACATAAATATTTCGTTGCAGCAGGCAAGAAAAAGATCTTCAGAGATGCGGAAAGTGTATTAATGTGGCGTGGGGATTAGTGTATTAGTGGGGATTATGCGTAAAAGTAATATATCTTTATGTCTAAACGTTTACTTGTCATCAGGATTAAATAAACCATTTTTCGGTTGCGGTTATTTGTCTTTTTAATTATTGAACGAACCTCGCACAATTGGAGCTCGCGTTTAAGATTAATCTGGAAGAGCCTGCATAACAAAAATTATTTGCTAGAAACATATGATTTATGTGCTAAACTATCCAAGAAAACAGGGAATATTATTAGCAGTGGCGATAAATTATTATAAACATTATTTTATTACCTTTTATTTGCTAAACAAATGTGTAGTGTTTGTTTAATCTACTTACATAATGTGCAAATTAAAATGGCACGGCAGTGAATAAAGAAAATAAAGTTTTCCTCGTTGAAAGAATTGTCTATTGTTATTGTAAAAAACAAAACCAACTTTATGTTATCTTGTATCTACACGGTCGTCTGCAGGCAGACAATTTATAATTTTAAATGAAAGTACGTAAATAAACTGTGTGGAAATTTGTTTTTTGTTTAGTTAGACAACTACTAAATTGTTGTTTTACTCTCATTTGTCTTTCACACTTGACGAGTCGCAAAGTCAAATGTAAGTTTTTTTTTACAGAAAACTAAAACACGTCACAAACAGAATTTACAAAACAATTTTTATAAAATTATTCCTACGCCGTTACGATAGAGAACATACTTGACTGCTTCACGCTTTTTATGCGTTTAGCAAGCGGCTGTATTACCAATACTCCCAAAAATCCTTGGATTTTTTAGATCCGCCTTCCAGATTACGGTCAATTATTCTATCAGCGTTAGATGGAAAATATGTAAGGATAATAGCTACACGGTTTTGGAACCATTCTCCAGTGGTTAGAGTAGATAAAGAGAAAACTGAAGAGATACAGATTCTGTGTGGAGTAAGACAAGGATGTACACTATCTCCGCTTCTATTCAACATCTACTCGAAAAGTATTTTTAGAGAAGCTTTAGACAAATGTCATGTGGGAATGTCTCTGAACGGTGAAAAAATAAATAACGTTCGTTATGCGAATGATACCGTCATATTCGCAGATAGCTTAGAGGACCTGCAACAACTAATTAATAGAGTGAAACAAAGCAGCCGTCGATATGGTCTAGACAGCAATGTTATTAAAACGAAGCTAATGATTGTATCTAAGAACTAGTTTACAAACTGCACTCTAATTATCAACCAAAGGCTAGTTGAAAGTGTAAGCCAATTTACATACCTTGGTACTACAGTCAATGAACAATGGGACCACTCTCAAGAAATAAAGAGCAGAATGGAAAAGGCAAGAGCAGTGTACACTAGAATGAGCAGTTTATTCAAAAGTCACGATTTAACAATAAACACAAAGATGAGACTTCTACACTGCTACGTATTTCTCGGTCCTCTTCTACGGTGTAGAATCTCGGACTTTGATTGTAGCCACAACTAAGAAATTGGAATCTTTCAATATTTGGCTCTACAGTAGAATACTGAGCATTTCATGGACAGCACATACAACTAATGTTGAATTTCTTAGAAAGATAGGAAAGTTATTAAGACAGTGAAGATAAGAAAGCTTTAGTATCTGGGACATCTCATGATAAATGAACAGAGATTTTACTTATTGCAGTCCATATTACAGGGAAAAGCACTTGGAAAGAGAGGAGATGGGCGACCGAGAATATCAATTTCATGGCTGAGAAATTTACGGACTTGGTTTGGCATGAATACACCTGACTTATTCCGTACAACGGTGCAGAAAGTTAAAATAGCCGGTACGATATCCAACATCCGAAACGGATAGGAACTATCAGAAGAAGATTCTATCAGCACCGGTGTCATTCTGTAATATACTGCTCCACACAGCAGAATGTGAATAAAGGGTTCAGAAGCGCTGTTAGTCAGTTTGGATTGGCGATTCGGAATGCTTCATCAGATTTCTTGTTATTGTGACTCACTGTGTGCGGTCATCTGTAATTGGTGACTTGTATTATATAGTCGGATACAGCTAACACAGTAATATTTCACAATCATTATATTACTGCATGTTGTTCAAACCATGAGCTTGCAAAATTAACCTGAGAGGAATGTTCATTTTAGTTTTGACTTATTTCTTTCTTTACGCTACTCGGATTAGGCCTTATTTGGCTTCTTACGGAACCATCTTCACCTCGGCTACCAACACCCTTTTCTCATTGAGTTGTAAAGATGTCACTGGTAATTGGTTATTTCCTACGCTTGCCAAGGGCTTGCACCATTTTTACTTATTGTCTTTGCTTCTTTTTGAAAGATTGATTTTTTAGTTCTAGTTGAACATCTTTATTTCTCTTCTGATCTAGGATAGAATATCCCTGTGTGCTCTTTGTAAACTTTGTTCCAGCGACTTGAATATTATTTTCTTCCTTTTTTTTACCAAAGATACGTATTTCGCTGACACACAAGAACGGTTGGATAGTAATTGTTTCACAAATTTTATAAAATTTGAACATTTTCTCGTTTTAATTTTGTAGACATCTATGGACGGATCGTTTCATAGATGACTCTCAACTTTGCTTATTTATCATCCCAATCAGTGTTGCTGATAGTAAGCCTAAGAAGAGCGTGAATTATTTCTAGAATGTAACATGTTAGAAACAAAGATATAAGAAGGAAAACAGGGCGCTTATTTACAACAGAAGAAAGAATAGAATCCAAACAGTTGCTATGGTATGAGCACGTAATGAGGATGGAGAAGAAGCGATGGCCAAAGAAAGCATTGACTTACACACCACAAAACAGGAGAAGGAAAGGAAGACTGACAACACAATGGAGAACAGGAATAAGGAAATGATGAGAGATCGAGCTATTGAAGACGATGACTGGAACGATAGGGACTAAATGGCGATCAAAATGCGGGATGCGGCATAGACTGTAGGACCCCCGGTAATAATAATAAGACCATATATAATCATCATCATCAATTATCATATGCAAGGATTCAACCAAGGATGGTTTATTTCGGTCTCAAACAGGTAAAGTCCAGAGTCGCTCACTCTAGCGCTCCTTCGGTCACCCCACATTTCTCCCTCCATTCGGCTTATTGTGCCATAGTTCCATAGTATCAGATTCAATAACAACAAAGTTTCGACACATTTAAGTAAGTGATTTAGGAAGGTCCGTGTTTGCATATGTTACACTGAAAGGTAAAACTGTATGCTGGTGTGAATTATAAAACACGCAATCTCTAAATCACGTAATATCTAATGCTCAAAATGATGTGATTTTACCCCAAGACAATACTTACCTTAACAAGTAAGAACATTTTAAGAAGGAAACAAGGACAGGGTTTTTTAACCGTAACTGGCAGCGGTACTAGTTCTGACGTAGACGAAGCCAGAGTTATGACAGAAAGAGACAAGGAGACAAAGATTCAGGCTGCACAGATGAAATTTATGAGGCGTACTCTAGGCTGTACCATTTACGATAGAATAAAGAATGTGGATATAAGGACGGAACTGGAAGTCGACCAATTGTTGGAACAGGTAAGTAGCGTACAAACGAATGTGGTGTGAACATTTGGAAAGCATGGACGGTAAGACGATTCCAGTGCTAGCAATGGAATATAGACCGGTGAGAAAGAGAGACGTTGGACGGCCGAGAGTGAAGTGGGTCCCGGAACAGGTTCAGGATAGAGCCTTAATTATGAGGGTTGATAACAATGAAAATGATGACAATACAAGGATTTACACAGACAAAAAATCAACTTTCTGTATTGAAGATGCTCGTTTTTAGCGGTTAGTCTACCCGCCTATCTTAAAGTAAAATATAACGTATTTGGAAGTAATATGGAACGCAAATTAAAATGTACTGGAACGCAGTTATAGGACCCAAGTAAAAATTGTACAGCCAGACACACACATCTGACGTGTCGTGTACAGTCGTAAATAACGCACTGTCTGCAGCAGCGTGTCGTGTGCAGCTACCGAACGTTCATTGCCGCTGGTCTGCACTGTGATTTATCTGCTTCCGCATACATATACGAATTTAATGTAGTTTTCTGGCTCCATGTTACATAGACATTATTGAGAGTGTGAAATGGGACGTTGGAAGTATTACTACGGTACTTATTCTTTACTTCGCTTCATTTTGAAGAATGAAATTTACTAAAAGATTGTTCTCGTTCTCGTTCGTCGTCGTCGTTGTCGTCGTCGTTTTTCTTCTTCTTCTTCTTCTTCTTCTTCTTCTTCTTCTTCTTCTTCTTCTTCTTCTTCTTCTTCTTCTTCTTCTTCTTCTTCTTCTTCTTTAGCACTACAGCGCAATGTGAGCCCTGGCTTCCAACACGTCTTCTCCAATGTCTCCTATCCGTTGCCATCTTGGTGTAAATGGTGTAAATCCTCAGATCCATTCTTCTTAGATTTTGCAGCACATCATCCAATAATCTTACCCTAGGTCGGCCACTCTGTCCGCTTTTATAGACTTTCGCCCTCAAAACGTTCTTTGTCATACGCTGGTCTTCCATCCGCTGTAGCTGATCTAGCCACTGTATTTGTTGACATTTACGTATCGTACAATGACCTCATGCTTCCTGTCTCCTGGTTATTTGACTTTAAGCTTAAAGTTCATTTTTAACTATTAAACAGTTTTAATTTTAAGACACTTAGGCTCAAAGCTTCACGATTTTGCCACATTTTGTATTTTTGCCTTTATTACCTTGGCTATTAATATGATTTTCCTCTAAATTCGTCATCACAACTTACAGCCACATCACTCCTCCATCTTCCTGGGTAACGGTCTGAATACAGCAGTCACTCCTGCGTCCCGCTCCATCCGCTACTCTTACGACCATGTCCATTTTGGGTTCTTCGTTGACTCTATACACTTTTAGATTGGGCGTGTGTAGGAGAAGAGCTTCAAGGATCCAGCGTAGTAGCAGCGCAGCACACGGAGTTACTCCTCCGATGACTGCGAGACTCGTACACTCTCAATAGCGTTAATTTTGTGAGAGCGTCAAGTTCCTTCGACTTGTGAATTAGCTGGACAAGTATCGCAGTTTCATTATTTTTGTCTGGGTGTCAAACCAGTGGTAACGCATCCGGAATAACAGCGAAGATATCTTCCCCCTTTTCAGGACTAATTACAATCGCAACGTTTTCAATACTATAGATTGCATACTATAAACTTTTGGCGATTATTAATTTTGGCTAATGTATTATATTTCCCTTTTCTTAAATAAGTTAATTTGCTCTCTCTACGTCATCCTTTGCAATTTTAATATTTAAAGTCTTTCTGCCTTCATTTACGGGGCTGATCGTCCTTTTTTTATTTTATTTGCTTTTGAACTTAATTCGTTCCCTGAAAATGTCACAATGTTAGCATCGCAATATAAATTTCCCAAGATAACTATATCTGATTTATAATAGGAGAATAATTGATTGTCCGTCGAGTTAATTTTAATCACCGTCATGAACTCTAACAAGAATGAACCAAAAACGGTTTATTCCTGTCGCAAGGAGATACAGCTGGTCACTCTAGCCCTTCTTCGGATGTCCCACACCTCTACATCTCTTCGGTTTATAATTCAGTGGTTACTCTGGGATGTGGCAGTCATCCATTCAGTTACGATGCTTAAACAATTTTGGCCGATTTTTGCCAATTCTCTCGGGTATACTCGTAATATTCAGTGCATGTCGTAACGTATATCAACACTACTTTTGCGATTTTGAAGTGTATATCTTGCCATTGCCTTCAAAATCTCATGTCAGTCACTTGCATAGACGGACATGGGATTTTGTTAAGCTCCAATTCGTTAAAGACCTGTAGACAAGCGTAGACAAGCCCTTCAGTTTTAGTATTATTAATAAATATAAACAAGACTATTTATAAATGCTATTTAAAAGTTTATACTACTAGGGATAATATTACTCTAATTTGTTGTAATTCGCTAAATTAGTGCCTGTTTCGATACATTTTGTGTTTAGCCGTCAACTGCTGACATAGGAGTCACAAAGATAAGTAACATACTATAACTATTTTTCTTGTTTGGGTTGCCAGAGATGCATCAAAATTTGCAGCAAACATTATAATTTATTTTAATTGAGAAATGTAATCAATATTCGTTTAAGAAGGCCACAATATTTTAATTTTCTTGCCAATGTAAGTAACGGTAAAAGTTGTTGCCTAACAAGAAAATTTCTGTGCTGTCCGTAAATAACAGTTTAAAAGTTTTTACTGTTAAGATTTTAAGAGAGAAAAAACATGTGTTTACAGCAAATTTTCAGCAAACGGGATTTTTGTACTGTCTTCGGCTTAGATCTCTGTGTACATGAGATTGTAATTTATTGTTTATTATTAACATAACAGCTACAAGGAAAATTTTAAAATACCATCTCTATAGGTTTGAGAAAAGAAGATTACTTTAGTCCTCTGAGGAAACTGTAATTAAGAATCTTTTTTCAAGAGTAAAATATTTCTCTACTTAGTTCTTTTTAAACTTTAAAACACTTCTCCTACTTTGAATAAAAATTAAAAAGTGTTTTGTGATTACTATTTTAGCTGGAAGGAGTTTCTATTGTTTTGTAAATAATGTTAATCAAAATGTAAACTAAAACATTTAGTGAAAATGTAAGAGCAATTAAGTAATAAAAAGACAAAAGAACACAGATCGATGGAGATAAAATCAGATGTGTCGTACTTTTTTGATAAATTAAAGTCTGAGCATCTAACAAACTGATGTATGACCAATAATATTTAATGTAATAAATGTAGTGACGGTACAAAAGACACCAATGTAATCCCGAGAAATAGAGCCTGGAATTTCACTGATCGAATAGTGCTTAGGCAATCGCTTGAATATTTTAATAAATAAACACTTTATGTGAATAAATTATAATTTGTTCAAATACCAATTACAGATTAGTGATTCGATAAGTGTAACTTATAACGGAAGTAAAACAGAACTCGCATGTTTTTAGAAGAAGAAAAAATATCTCAAACCTCTTAGGCTGTCGCAACTGGTGACACAATTGGCAGAAAAATAAAGAGTCTGTTTAACTACAACCAGTGTTTATTTATAGAATTCAATCAATTATTAGAGACTGAAAATTTAATTGAAAATGATTTTTTAAATGTCCTAAATTATGATGGGGTAGCAGTTAATTTCGCAAAAGAGAATTTATCCAACTGGATTAATAGAGAATAAATTATTGAATCAATCGGCGATATGCTTCTTTGCTTGCGAAAATTATATGTGCTTTTAGTATTGAGTCTTAAAGCATGTGCAGGAAGCGGCCGACAGAAAACAAACATCGTGGAGTAAAAATCAACGGGAAAAATTGATATGCTTAGGTTCGCACATGACATAAAAGTGATTTAGATTACAAGACACCTGCAAAGGATTCTTAACAGAATAGGTCAGATAATAAAGAGTAAGCCTGACGTGAAGGTTAACGAAAAAAAAGTAAGGTTCTAGTGTGTAGCCAAAATGAGGAGAATCCATTCAGGATAATATTTATTAATAAGGTTTTCCAGGAAGTAAAAGAATATAATTATGAGGGAAGAAAAATTAAAACGATGGACTAAGATGAAAGAAAATTGTAAGTAGAACTAATTAATCTTAAATACCACCAAATACAAACAAATAATTTTTAACTTCAAATAACATGTTTTAAAGGTAAAGACATTTTAATAAAGACATATATTTGAAATGCTGTTATGTACGATAGCGATTCGTGGACAATAAAATTACGAGAGTAAAAAAGACTCCAAAAATTTGACATCTTCTTCTACCACAAAATACACAACATAAGCAAGAAACACAAAATGTCAAATAAGGATCATCTTAAACAAATTGGGGAACACAGAATCATCCTCTCATAAAAGGTGAAAGGTGAAAGAAGCAATGTATTAGGCACATACGTTAACGCAATGAGAAGAGAACAGCTGAAGCGAAAACATAAGGATGGCCCCGTTTAGACAACAAGGGACGGACTGACAGAGATATGAACTGCACATCTTGCTGAAAACTGGAAAGTAAGTTAAAGAAACGACAAGAATAACGAGATTAAACTCACCAACTACTGGCTGCTGACAATGTCAGATTTTCTACGCAGGTAATGATTATACTTTACAGTATCTAAAGATGATAAGGATTTATAATGACCAAAATGTTATCACGCTTAAAATCTAACTATGATTAGGTCTGATTTAATACTGTGGAATACGATAGTCCAAATTCATATCTTCTGTCTTATAGTATCGGTTTAAAAGTTGGCAGTAGACACATTTTTGAAGGTCGTCACATTTTCTTCAGCCACTTGTTTTAAGGAGCGTTTGTAAAATTTGTAGTATAAAATGTTGTCTTTAGAGAACAATAACTGAATAAGGGTCTTTAGAGAAACAGTATAACTCTGCTTATTACACAACGAGGTACGCATAATGTGATGTCAAAAATAAAATAAACTTATAATTGTTTAAAAAATCTACAGTAAATATCAATTAATTATAATATTTTCTCACGTTCAGTAATTAAATGTGCACAATTTTTAAAAATTTTTCCGAAGTTTGAAACTTTACCTTTGAAGATCGTAATTTAGTTTTATTATCGGGTTGTGAAACATACAGCATTGTGTTTGCACACACACACACACACACACACACACACACACACACAGTTACGACGGTCACGAAGATCGTCGTATGGTACAGTGGAAAACAAAATACAAGACACCAATTAAGTCACTAATCACAAGCTTTAATTATCGCATTTAAACAGTTAGTAATCAACAAGATAGTCCCTTACAACAAATCAAATGAAAACTGTTAACTCATAATGATAATGTCAAGTAATATAAAACACAATTGTATTACAATTGTCCCGCGCATAACACTTCGCCACAATACTTCGAACCGCACTCTGTAAATCCCCCGACAATAACTGAACTAAGCGCCCTTGACTGCCTATATATATATATATATAAATTTGTGATGTTATTCAATTTGTTTCTTCTGCAAGTAGTATAATTTCGTATATTCTTTTTAACACCTGACGCACGTTTCACTGAAAATATTAGTATCATCAGAGGTTTCTAAGTAAATTAATAACAAACGAAATAATTCTATTAATATAACCTCTGACGGTTTCTAAGTATTAATTAATTCTATTACTTAGAAACCTCTGATGATACTGATATTTTTCAGTGAAACGTGCGTCAGGTATTCAAAAGGATATACGAAATTATACTCCTTGCAGAAGGAACAAATTAAATAACATCGCAAATTTATATAATTACTACAAGAAACGTCGAGTTACTTACACAGAAAATTATATATATTGCGACAGATCAAACTTTATTATTCTAATAAGGATATTGTGAGTGTGTAAAAATCACATACAAGTCTATTATGGAGGAGATGAAAAATTATTTATTATGCACAAATATTGTTTTTAAAGAAGTATAATTTATTTTAAATTGTCATGTATTGATAATATATTTAATTGTTTGTAATGTTCGATAATAGAAATCGATTTTACTTGTTTGCTGCAACGTCCTCCTCTCGTCTCGTCGGTCCCGTCCTGGCGTCCTCTTCTTCAATGTCACTCCTTCCTGGTGTCCTCTTCGTCCTGTCGTCCTCTTCGTCTCGTCGTCCTTTTCTACAGCTTCACTCCTTCCTGGTGTCCTCTTCGTCTCGTCGTCCTCTTCTACAGCAAGTGGCTCCAGCGGCGATATTTCACAGAGTCTCGTAGTTATGTTTGACTGCTAACATTGATTAGTTTCTTGATAAATTGTTCACTCACAATGATTATAAGTTTCATTCATTCAG
This sequence comes from Magicicada septendecula, assembly GCA_034769895.1. Classification (NCBI taxonomy): domain Eukaryota; kingdom Metazoa; phylum Arthropoda; class Insecta; order Hemiptera; family Cicadidae; genus Magicicada; species Magicicada septendecula. The sequence goes on from CM068371.1 coordinate 457,303,943, forward strand.
TTTATTATTAATTTATATTTTATAATTTCCTAATCTCAGGATTCATCTGGATATTTACTAATGCGGTGCGTTTAATGTACACCTTCCACGATATCTTGTAGTGTCTTTCTAGAGCGGATATCTTAACTTACACGAAACAGCACTGTATTATATTTTAAATTTTATCTAATTATTTACGCTCTCGGTTCTTATCGCAAAACATCGTTAAGAATTTCAAGGTTTATAGTTTATTTTATATAAGATATTCCTCTATTCCTTCTTGGTTCTTACCGCAAAACTTCGTTAAGAATTTTAAGGTTTATGGTTTATTTTATATAAGATATTTCTACGTTTGTAAGAGAACAACTCTCTTACCCGGGAACAACTTCCCCTACAATTTTTATTACCCTATCATTAGTAAGAGTTATACTTGAGTTTTTCTTTACTTAAAAACCATATTTCTAAAATAGTTACGAACCTCAGAGTATACACAAATCAAAGCTATTTACTTAAATAATTCCTTGTCAAATTTTCATGTAAATCGGTTAACTACCTCTGCCACTATAGCGATCTCAGATTATCACACCCGCACACGCACACCAATTCATACAAAAAATACATGACAATATAGTACATCTTTTTATGAAGAGTTTGGTGTAACCTACATGCTTATCAATTTTTAAATACAAAACTTATGACTAAAAGACAAAATATTACAAAAAACAAATTTAAACAAGAAAATGCTCGTCATTCATGTACTCTGATATAAACAGCATATCTTATCATCCTGTGTTCTGTTGCAATATATTATAACAGCACCAAATATTAACTATTTGGGGTTATATGTTTACCGCATACTGAAAGCATATTTAAATAAAATGTACCAGTCAAAACTCCATTTGAATGTAGCGCATTGAAAATAATGCTTTCTAAAGCAACGCACACGTGGTCATTATGTAATCAGTTCGCTGTACAAGGAAGCGACCACACCCAAACTGTTAATTATTAATATCTCGGAAACTAATAAATAAATGCGAAATCCAATATAGCCAAAATGTTTACCGAAATATTAATAATAACGTGTGCAAATTTGATGCAATATAATTAACAAATGAAAGAGTTAATTAAAATAATTGAATAACTTCTGTAAAAATAGAGTTACAGTAATGAGATTTTAGTATGTTATAAAAATAATAATGTCTGACAGATTGTATATTTTAGATTTCACACAACTTGGTTTGCAACCAAGTTATTGCAAAATTAAATAAGCACAGGATATCCGGAGCGGGATATTGGTTCCACCGGATAATTATAATAAGAATATTAGATAATAATATCAATTCTCCGTCTGTGGGAACCTAACTTCATTCTCACGGACCAAGGGAATTCAAAATTTTATGTGGTAGGGAGAGTGTGCCAGCCAATGAAATCATTTCACGCGAGCCCCGGCCAGTGCGGTGTTTTCTGGTTGAAACCTCACTCTTCTGTCAGTACTCACGAAGTTAAGACGTAGTCCTTCGATCGTCTAGTAACCAAAGTGGTGAAGATCAACAAGAAGACTCTACGTGGTCAACACACACGCAATTACGAACACACTAAGTACAGATCATCTGTATAGCTCGTAATTGTTGCGTAAAGGCGAGATACTCTTCAGGACATCAACCAAGCTTATTGTGTACTACCAGTTAGTCATAAGCACGCAAGAGATCCACCCGACTTCAAGACCAGACTTCAAGAATACAGCAGAGAGGCCGTCTAAATCATTGGTGAGCAGCTGACGAGCAGAGCGACCACCCGAACGAAGCACACACACACACGCTGACGTGCAACGTGCGAATCGACGAGGGACAGGAAGCAGTTCCAGCGGACAGCAGCAGACGTTAAAATATTCACAAACAGCAAGGAAGCAGAGTGTTGCCGAATTTTGAACTCCACGACCGAATCCAGCAGTTCTAAGCAGATTACTTTCTCTAACCAAGGACTCGAATCGACGAGGGACAAATCGGGACGACATCCTCTTCAGTAACAGGAAAGCAAAATCCACTTATTTATTTTTCAGGTCAAATTTTCTATTTTTCAATTAAAACATTGTAATTCAAATAATTCAGGTGCCAAACAAAAAAGCAAAGACTCTAGTAATTAAAAAGTAAATTCGTTGTGATAATATGTATAGCAGTTTAAGACATTAGTAAGTTATAGTTAAGAAATAGAAGTAGCATAAAAGCGCTATACAAATCTTAACTGACAATCTAATCTTAGATCATACTGCAGTATATCAGAAGTAGAATCACTAGAAATGAAATAACGTGAACTAGACTGTCACGTCTAATTTATTTTAATTAATTATTCTAATTAATTTCAGAGTTTTATATTTTGTTTCATGAACATTTAGATTCAATTTAATTAAATAAATTTAATTAAATTCAAATCAATTAATAAAGTAAAATTTAAATTGCAATTAACTCGCCAAAGAACGAGTTCAGTTTCTTTCAACTATTGACTAATCGAAAAACATTGATTCATTGTTTAGACTGTAAGAAATTCATAATATAATAACCATTCTATTCTTGTGTGTTGTTGGTGTAATAAACAACGTTTTATTACCCCATATAACAGTGTTTATTGTTGTACGATAAAGCCTACCAGTCTCACAAAACTCTCCCCCTTTAAAGTAACCTATTTTGTGTGTTTTTGTAATAAATTTGAGATTACTAGCTTGCGAACTTCAAATCCAAAATCCACACGCCCTAGTCGGAAGAATCTGCAAGATCAGACAGCAGGTGGGTACTCACACACAACACAACATAACAATAACGCATAGAAGTAGAGTTGCAATATATATATATGTATATATACACACCCCTGAAATACCATAAGATTCCATTATTACGCGTCAAGAGCGCTACTAGGAAACACCAGAACGTAATTGATTGCGGCTTTGCACACAGCGCGCGCGGACTGGTGAAATTTGGATCAGTCTCGGTCGCGCGACAAGTGTCACGTAATTGTCCATCTCAGTACCAGCAATACGTAAGCTCGCACACATTACAACTGGAAGAGTCGAGAAACCGGTAGAATGTTTTGTAATGGTGTAACATTATTTCTGCATTACGTAACAATACATATAATGAAAACATTATTGTTGTCACGACTGTGACACAGTATCGACGTGGATACAGCTGATCGAGCCATGTAGAAACTGTGTAATATCTCGAACAGTACTGTCTGGAACAGCCTCACTTGCTGAAGCATGGTAAGTGACAAGTAATATATGTGTGGTAGCAATACGTATGGGTTACTACATGTACACCTTATTATACACGCATAACAACAATATGTGAGTAACAGTTATTAGTATTCTTTTTCAAACACCCTCGCCCCCCGCCACACACACACGCACACACACACACTCACACACAACTACAACACAACGCACTTGATATGTGTAGGGTACTAACTGCTACTGTATTATCCATTAAAAGTGTGATCAAGACAACACATTTTTTTTAAACGTAAACACAAATGTAGTAAATTCTGTCTAGTTAATGACCAAACCTTAGAAAACTTCCAATCGTTTATTAATTTACTGTCGTTACTACTCTGAGGATAACTTGTATTGTTAAGTGGCTTGTGGATCACTTACGAACGTAGCTGTTAAGTGAAAAAAGTGTTCTTATTTTAAAATTTTGACCGCGCAAGTCAGTATAGCTGTTTTTAAACATTTTATTTGCCTCCAGAAACGGTTAAGATTATAAAATAAGTTAATTACCTTCTGTCAACGTTTCTCAGAATCCTATACTGGATTACTCGAGTTTCGACACCAATGGTGTCATCATCAGATCCAAAAAAAGCAATACATACAAATAATATTTTGTTTAATAGAATCGATCATATAGAACGAGAAATCGGCTATATCAGATCGATAAAATTCAACGAAGGTCAAGCCGGTGTTGATTAGCTTTACCGTGAGAGCGTTCCTGTGCAGGTTCGTTACGGCCGTATATCGTTTTTATTTCGGTGTTATTTGTTTTGATAGGTGTTATTTATTATTTTTGTACAATGTATGTGTTGTTTTTTAATATTTGACGAGATGAATATACATCGATTAATGTTTTAACCTTAATCATATTGGATCTTATGATGACACCATTGGTGTCGAAACTCGAGTAATCCAGTATAGGATTCTGAGAAACGTTGACAGAAGGTAATTAACCTATCTTATAGTATAGCTGTGTTGGAGATTCCTAAACGACTCAATATAGCAGTCAGTTATAATGGTTAATGTGATCACGTTTGATTAGTCAGTAGTGTGGCGTTTAGGTTGACTGGGCTTGGCAGCACCAAATTGCCTCCGGCTGCCAATGAATTACCCAATGCCTGTCCGAATAAATTGACTGTAATCTAGTTTACCCCTATCAGTCTCAACTAGACGCCGACGCAGACGACGGGACACCTTAATTTCATCACAAGTAATTAAGTTACAGCTTGAATTTGTGTACCCCACTACACGAAACTCGTAGAGTAACACGTGAAGACAGTAATATATGATCTTGTAGTGTGTATGTGTAGGTGTGTGTGTGTGAGTTGGTGACCGCGTGCGCATGTGTAATTGTACGTAGACACTACTTTTTCCAAGTTGTACTACAAGGATTGTTCTATGGACACACGTTTAGAGGCTGTAAAGCATTTTTTATTAAACGATTTTAAAAACTGTCTCCATTAACACTAAGGCATGAGTCCCACTGTTGCATTAACCTGTAGATTCTTTGCTGGAACCATTCTCTAACACTAAACTCTACCTCAGCGTCCGATTCAAACTGCCGTCCTTTTAGTGATTTCTTTAATGGGTCAAAAACATGATAATCGCACGGAGACAAGTCGGGACTGTAAGGTGGATGTTGTAAGACTTCCCACTTCACACGACCAAGCAGATCTTGAATCGACTGAGGTACATGGGGTCGAGCATTATCATGCATAAGAATAATATCATTTGTGAGTTTCACGGGACGTTTATTCTTGGTGCTGACCCGTAAGCGTTTTACGCTGTCTCCATATCTCTCAGCGTTGATGTTGAACCACCATAGTCACCATATGCAGCTTTAATTCTCGCATAATGTTCCATTGGCTGACGCCCCTCAGCGGCCTAAAACTGAATAACGGCACCCAGATTATCATTGGACGAATTTTCTATCATAGAAGCCATTTTTCAACCCATTCACAACGCTTAGAAAGTATAAAACTGCAAGTATTTTTAAACAGATAATATAAACAAATGAATTCCGCTGCCATGGCAACGAAGTCACAGCTGCGGAGATCAAACGTGTTTCTATTGAACAATCTTCGTATAAAGTATCTATCTTTTGTATAAGTGGTAATTTTTCACGCTTTTCTTGTCACCACAAATTTAGAAACTTCTTTTGAAATTAGTCTAATATTTATTCTAATTATTAGGCCGCAGTACAATAGATCTAATATGGAAATTTTCAATTGTTTCGGCCGAATGCACAGTCTAACCGATGTAGTTGTAGGAGCTGCAGGTGGACGCGGCCCAATGGTCGCAGTGTCCGGGGAAGCCCGGGTAACTACCATGCGCAAATTTAAGCATGATTTCCTGATCTTCCTTTATTTTTGGTTTCGGGGGATGGAAACCGCCTTTCGGTTTACATCCACGTAACGTTTCGGAGCGGTTTCAGCGGGAGAGTATCTGGAGACCTTTTGGTTGGGAACGCAGAATTTGCTTGCCCACAAAGATTTGGCCAGCCAGGAAAACTCTGAATAGGCTGTCGTATGGCAATGCAGTCCAATGGGAAAGAGGAGAGGGGTAGGATTTCTTACAAAAGGCGGCGATAGGCTCACCTAGAACCTACAGAGCTTCTGATCTGTCTATCTCCATTCTACGACATGGGCGCGATGTTGCACAACCTTTGCAAGGGCGGCATTGTGGGTAAAAGTGCTTAAGGAGATGGATCAAGCAAGGCTAGGAGGCGTTTAAATTTTCTTATTGGTGGACCTTCGTCCATGCTAAGACGGAGGTGATGGAGATAAGGATAGATGGAAGCAAGGATGCATAGCTTGAGCACACAAACTCATTTAGTAAAGGAAGCTGCAGCTCCCGCCTGGTAATGTCATTGCAGACAAACGAGGAAGACCTGAAGATGTAACGGAGGGAGAATGGGGGATTCAACGGACTTCAGCATGTCTAAGCACCGGCGTACAGTACTGATTGACGGTTATCGACTTGTACTTTCTTCTGATAGTTCCTATCTGTTTCGGATGTTGGATATCATACACAACAGTGGTTTTAAAAGTGGGGTCCGCGACAATATTTCAGGGGGTCCGCGGGCATTTATAAGAAAAAATAGAAAATACCGTAATTTCCTCCGATTCTTTGTAGTCCAAAATCTAAATTTTAGAATCTTAAACAATAGTAGAATATTCCAGTAATATTTTTTGTTCTAACTACTTGTAATTGTAAAACTAACTTCAGTATAATAGCTTTAACGATTAAATCATGTCGTGTAGCAGATCTGTTTTTTAGCTGAACTGACTGGAGCGCTGCATCAAGGCAGAACTGATCGGGGGTGTTCTACTCCACCTATAAACACTGTACGTACGCAAAACGTTTTTCCGTGTAGCTGGTTTTACGCCTAAGTAGCTGGATTTCGACACGTGTGGCTGGAGAGATAGAGCCGAGGTTGGCAAAGTTAAGAAATAAATTTAATGTCGAGAGTGACATAATATTGAAATTATCAGACATTAAACCTAATATTGCAGAGCTAATTGCTCAAAGCAGCTTCATTGTTCACAATTAACTATCCTTGATATCATTATATAATTAATATTATAATTTTGGAAGTTAAGAAAATTTTCACTTTAATAGATTCTAATTAAAATATAAGAGTTTGTATCATATTTACTGTTTGTGTTGTTTCATAAACCAGACGGGGTCCGTGAAATTTTTAATTTTTTTTTTTGGGTGGGGTCCGCGGACTGAAAAGTTTGGGAACCACTGGTACAGACTATTTTAACTTCCTGGACTGCTGCACGGAATGTCAGTTGTATTAATGCCAAACCAGCTCCTTACATTTCTCATCCATGGTATTCTCGGTCGCCCAACTCTTCTCTTTCCATATACTTTTCCTTGCAGTACGGACTGCAATAAGTAAATTCTCTGTTCATTTCTCATGATATGTCCCAGATACTGAAGCTTTCATATCTTTACTGTGTTAATAGACCGGAATAAGTAGTCTCCCGCTTGCTAGTCAACAGCTTCGGGTGGAGGAACTGGCAAGCGTTAGGGGACCTTATTGTCCTGGGCTTGAGAAATCGGCCCCGAAGGCGGATGAACTAGTTGCTAGTCAACGAAATTGGGATGTAGAAGCAACGAGAAACCACTACATTAAAAATCGTTGTGATATCTCTAGTAACATCATCATGCCTATGTTCAAGACGAAATCACCCGAAGCTTCAAGTTCCCCTGTCGGATTTCCGGGGGGGGGGAGACAGTTTTGAACAGTTATGAAGTACAAAGAAAATTAAATATAAACACAGACTTGTACTTAGACATGCTTAGACTATTAAAGTCTTATTGTGGGAGTCATCCGCCCTGCAGTGGCAACACACCGTTTAGGACGACTCGCCAGTGGGCGATGGATCCTATCGACCAGGCAGCGCGTCTTAAGGGGGCCACGGGCGCGCCTCAGGTCTGGCGACTGGCTGGAGCATAATAATCAGAGATGCCCCCACCTCATACATGCTTGATATTATATTATATTATGTTGTATTGTATTATATTGTATTATATTATATTATATTATATTCGTCGACCGCACCATAACACCTTGTGCTGAGCCAACGATCGGGTTGAACGGCAACGCATACAAACCCGTGCATCTTCTGTCTGTCTGTTAGAAGCGTGCTACTGGTTTCAATCAATCCTAATTTATTCTTTTGCAGATGTTAATTACCTAGTACTCGCTTTACTGATGATTGCCGCCTAGAATACGGCCGAAAAGTCTGGCGTTTTGTTAAATGAATATATTAGACCACGGCGTAACAGCCTAGATAACAGTTTCAATGTACCTAATGATAATAATACGTTTGAGTGAAATTCGTTACTTTCAGTTAATTAAATTGCGTAATAAATGGTCGATTTATTACAATTACAGAAAATATGTTAAGCTAAAACATACTCGTACCTTACTTATGGTTTGTTTCGTTTCAGGTATGTTGAAAATTAGAAAGACTACAAACTATGATCCGTACTTCAGCAAATGAAAGCAGTTTATGAACAGGAATCAGGAACATATCGGGCGACGGTAAGTTGCTGTCAAACGTTATGTAGACTTTACAATTCTGCATAGGGTTTCAACCTGCGCGCGCGCGCGTGTGTGTGTGTGAATATGATACTGACATAGTATTATATTAATAATAATTAAAAATACATTCAAACTGTGTTATTTTACTCAAAACATTTTTGAATCGCACTCCACATGTTCGTCGCCAACTACGATGATCCTTTGTAGCTGAGATCAACAGTGTTTCACCTCTCTCTTATCAATTCTTCTTTATATCTGCTGACTCAACCATCACTGATTCCATACATCCTACTCCTTTTTTTTTGTTTTCTAAACGAAAGTGGTTTCATAAACCTTTCTAACTGGTAAATTCATGTGAATACACGTCAGCATCGACTTTCCTGAGCAAACATGTCGACTCAACTAGCAAAAATATTTTTTATGAAGTGAAAAAAGATTTGTGTACGTTTTCAGAAACTAACCTTTTCCAGAAAGTCCTAGGCGACCTTTGAAAGGAAACTTATAATTCTAAATCTATCCTAAGACTTGTCTGGGCTTATGACATTTAACCGGGGGTCATACTACAACAAGACACTCTAATCTATGAATGATACATGGTATGCCCGAATTCCTATGTATATAATCTATGCATCCAGAATAAAATTCTCTGAGCAATTAGGAATTATACATGGTATGCGCCCAAAAGGTGTAATTCAGAGAGATCTACAAGTCCCTTCAATCATAGAAGAGATAAAGTAGATAGTAGTTAATGGGGGGACGGGGCTCAAGGCCCCTGCATGGTAGCAGTGCCCGGAGTGACTCCTCCGACGACTGCAAGTATCGAAACTCCCTCAAGGGCTAAGGTATTCAAGGTCTTGGGTTGGGATGGTGTGCTCCTTTTCGTTTGGGTAGGGGAGAGGGTCTCAGCAAGTGAGGTGCTCAGCCTAGCCAAAGTCTGGGTTGTCTTGTGCCATGAAGCCAGCGGTGACGCGTCCGAGTCACAGCGGAGAAACCTTCCGGTACATTTGAGGACCGACCGGTTGGCCAGCGCTGCTATCTCCGACGCGGCCCCACTGTCCACGCAGCGGTGATCTGCACAGCCCTGTTGCGTATCCAGGGCGGGCACCTGATGAATGAAGGGTCTTGCACAACTGACATGAGACAGCCCCGCCGAAGCCACAAAGGACCAAGACAGACGATTCAGGGCGGTGTGAGGTTCAGAGTCGTAGTTTATGGTTTGAGGATTTATCAGGTTAGATTGTTCAACGTAAGGGTATTGGCTCCCTCAGGAGAAGGGCCCTATGTAGGAGACTATGGGGGTCGCCCAGCAGAGTGCGGTGTCTCTTGACTATGTGGCATGGGGGACCTCCGTCCCTGGCCAGGTCACTGAGGTGGGGGTGATGTGAGTCTGCTGCCCGGAAGAAGAGGCCCACAGAAAGAAGAGATAAAGTGACGAAACGCAAATTGTAGCAATAAGTTGAAAATCGATGGTGAAGCGACAGTTTAGCGTTTAAACTTTAATGACTTAGTGGACAGATTTTAGTAGGTTGTGGTAACAATTTATAACCAACATATAATCTATAAATTGAATTTGCGGTAGCACTTGCTTCTAATTGAAATGCTTTAGTAGAATAGAAGCATATCATATACACGTCATTTTTCAATTAATATTAAATATCACAAATTACCCTTCCTGCGTAGATTGTAATACAACATTGGTTGTTTAGAAAATGTAGTCAGCAGAGTCACAAACAAGTCTGTCGTAATTTCTACAGATTATTGCGTCTTTATATCCTTATTACACTCCCACTACTGCGTGACAACTACTGCACGCCCATTGTAGTTATCAGTTCGCCAATTTATTATTTACCATTTTCTCATTTTCGTTGGTTTGGTTATATATGTTAATTTTCGTATACGTATCATTACGTCTATCATTTCCGTTAGCATCATACGTATACGCTTATAAGTAGCATTTGCTCTCGTACACAATTTCACGGACGCTAACAGGAAATACAGTTTTGAATGGCGTTAGCTTAATAGCCGATCCAGCGACGCCCGTCTGGATCCAGTTACTAAACTCTGGTATACCCGACTATGCTACCATGATAATTGTCGGTTTGCTTGGGGTTGCCTGAAAAAATAAAACAAAATTAAAATTAATTGAAATTAAATTAAAATGAGTTGTAAATATTCGTAAGATTGAATGATTATTTCTGGCTTCCTTTAAATTTGTCACGTATTTTTGTATTTTCTGTATGTTGTTTCCTGTTTTCTGATAATCCTGTTTCGTAGTTTCCTTATTATTTTTGTTATGTATATCTTTGTCATTTTATGTGTTACTTTTTTGTGTTTGTTCTTGAAAGTCATAAGAAATTATGTTAAAATAAAAGCGGTTTGAAGGAAAGTGTCACTATTCTGTGATTTTGTATTTGTTTTGTACATTTGTTTTATTCCAGTTACTGTTCCTGTAATTAAGGAAGGATATTCAAGCTTAACTTAAATTATTCAAAAATTATAAAAGGAATATTTTTTTTTAATTCTATAGCGTTTTATAAATTTTTGTTTATTTTAATTGTATAAAATAGGTACCGATAACATTTTATCGTTTCGTCTTTTGATGAGTTTTCAAAGTAGGCCTATATTCACTGAGAATCAAAATTATCTTTTCTTTGTTCCCTTATTTTGTTATTATATAGTTTGTATTATATAAGTACACACACTTTACACTGAAAATAAAATTAATTATTTAATAGGAAAGCAACAAATTCTAGACAAAATAACGTTTTTGATCATGGGAACCGTAAAACTACCTTTATGTATTATTTTATTTATCTTACGTAAAATACCATATTACGGAAAACAACGTACGGGAAGTGAAATCAAACGTAATGTTAAGATTAACTTTTATCATTTTTAACTGCCCGTTAGTTATCGATCAGGCAAAATATTTCCCGTCAAGATATTTTGAGTTAAGTCTTCAACGGTTGATTTGCCGGCCGTTAGATTTTCAACGGAGGTCGGTGAAACTGAGCATAGATTTGTCTTTTTTATAGTAAACACTGGAGTAAAACTCGGTTAACGTGTGATTTCAATTACTTATGTATTACAAACACATTAAGTGTGGGTAAATATTTGTATTAAGTGAATATTATGTTACCGCAAAACTATACATAGAACAGTGCTGATGAAAGCACTGAAGAATAAAAGACACTAAACGGGAATGTCTCAGTATTTTTTATGTTGGTCTAGAAGAAAACAACAGTGGTCCTCTTGCAGCCATGGTCTATGGTCTAATACCTCATTGCTTACCAGTCTTCTGCACTTTGTTTATTCAGTCAAAGCTTTAGACGGGCAGACAAGCAGGCAGGTTAGTTATAAATTATTCTGATAAGTGACTAAGTATATTACGAATAAAGGAAAAACAGCTCTAAAAGTTACTAAATGACAAAAAATTGTTTAATAGCGTCACACTCTGAGCACCTGTGTAACAAAAAATTGCAATATCTTATCACAGGTAAATAACAAATAAAATAAATATTTTTGTTTATAAATATAGGTACGTCCTTGATGTATAGGAGACAAAAGAGGAAACTGACAAAGTGTAACAGTAAAAGTTGTAAGAAACGGAAATAAAATTCTTTAAAAGAAAAGTGACATGGAAACAAAGGTATACAAGTGAACTCGGTGGAAAAATCTCTAGAAGCCAAGACATTAATTAGAAATGGTTACTAGGTAAGAATGAAGAAAGTCAACAACAATGACTGGGTTAAGAATGTGCGAAATTTAAAAGTATCTGCAGAAACATGTGTAGCAGCCTAGAAAATAAAACAATGATGGAGACCGCGAGAATAAAAGGACGTAAGCTTTCACGCCAGGCGTCGATATTGCTAACACTTCTCGAGCTGTTATAGCGTCTCCCAAGTTGTCTATATTTTATACCAACTGTATAAACTGTAACAATGACAGCCATCCTTCATCCTTACTGTCGCGGGAACAGAGATCTTGATTACCTGCTTAAAACTAAAAGTTAAAGCTCACCCATATAAACTTTTCTCAGGTGTTAACTCGCCTCACAGCTGGTTAGTCAATATTCCGACCAATCGAATCGTCGTCATTTATGATAGGCTCTAATTTAGTAAACATTACTAATTTAATTTCTTATTTAGTAAACTTTACTAATTTACTGAAATGTAGTATTAGACTTTGTAAATTTTTAAATTTCAGGATAGCAAACGCTTGAAAATTACACAAATTTTAAAACTTTCCTAACCCCTATAGGCTATCGCGTATCTAACGGTGTGTAACGCGTTCCTGTGCAGGTTCGTGGTGGCCGCGTGTATTGTGTTTCATTCGTTTTTATTTCGTTTTTAATATGTGTTAAATTATTTATTATTTTTGTACTATGTATGTGTTGTTTTTTATTATTTGACGAGATGTATAAACATCGACAAATGTAGTTTTGACTATATTCATGAGGATCTGATGATGACACACTAGTTGTCGAAACTCGAGTTATCCTATATTTGAATTTTAAGAAGCGCGACAGAAGGTAATATACCTGTTTTATAGTCAACAGACTTATATATGTAAGCAGTATAGTCCACTTTGTATGTACAACTGAAACAAAAAGTAAAAGTTGTTTTGCTCGGGGAACACTGTTAAGGCTTATATAACGAAAACTGAATAAATTTACAAACAGACTTATCACTGTTGCACACCGATATAGAAATATTATTCCGATTAGCGGTGTGCAAACAGTGATAAGTCTGTTTGTGATTATAACCACTAACACAAGTTTTCTTAATTAAATTTCTGAATAAATTTAGTAACAATTACATCGAGCCCTTTCCAATGGGAGGACAAATTACCTAATTAACACAGTGTGTGTGTGTATGTGTGTGTGAAGATATCGAATCAATGCATGATTGAGAAAAAAGACACTTGTGCATGCTAATAAATATCAGTTACAATACCATTTACTTTAAATTAATGAATTAAGCGGTTCATCAAATTACAAGCAAAGTGACATTATTGTTGGTATCGTTAATTCGTTTCATGTTTCCCGTATCAAAGGGAAAAAAGCTATAGCAATTGTAGTTTTAATAATGCACATAAAGAGTCGTTTGCTCCGGCAGCTCAGCGCCTGGTTTAGTCTAGTGTAATGTCAGTAAAAGCAACTATATCCGCAATTAGAGAAATCGTATACGTGACGTTTGAGAGAAAATATTTAGATTTCTCTCATAAAGAGTTTTGTTTTATCAAATCGGTATTTAATATGTTTAATAATTTGTAATATATAGAAGCTATATAGGAGCAGTTTTTATTTAATTAAAATCACAAAGAAACAGTTAATTGTATTATTAGACTATTGGTGTTTTTAACAGTTTAACATGTAAACAAAAATTGAATGCCGATTTTCGGAACTATAAAAACAATTGAACGTTTGCTATTGATTTTGTAAAGCAATATAATAACAAACGAAGACAACTTCAATTCAATAACATTAGTATCCTCTTTAGGGATATTCGCAATTACACGATTACTTAGTCTACTTGAAGCTGAACAGATCTACATTTCATGACGCTCAACAAAGAGTACAAGAGGTGTAAAACATCATAATGTTGCAACGGCTGCATATATCGTTGTGTTTCAACAATGGAAATTGAATAACTGGCACCAAATTTTTTTTTATTTACAACTTTAGTTGCAGTTTTTTTGAAAAGAACATATTTCGACTTTCTTATATAACAATTCTTGCAGCTTACGGTTTCCAAAACAGACTTTTCAAAAACAAACAGATTTCACCTAATTAACACTATCGGAACAGACACCACTAATTACTTACAGTCATTGGCACAGAGTATTTCAGAATTACTAGTTTACACCTAACTATTGTAAAAGCATAGACGCCACACTTCAACTGCTTTTTGTTCTGCTTGGTAACGTTAGACTGACTTGGTGCTTCCGAAACGAGTCCTTATACTCCGACTGTCTGGTGTATGACGTAACAAGATTAAGTTAGATGCCGCCAGTCTAATAGACCTATTTCAGACAGCAGCGCGTCTGGAAAGACCGAGTAGTAGCGTGAGTATTGTGTAATCATATACCGAGAGCAAAATCTTACGTAGCCACTTGTGTTATCTGTAATCTTAGTCTTACCGTGCTTAATAACAGGATTAACCAAGTTGATTGAGGTAGGCAGAAAGCTAAAAATGTTGGTACATTTTCAACTAATGGATGAAAATAGATTGCCTACTACGGCTCTAACATGGAACCATATTGAGAGACGGAGAAGAGGTCTCCGTAAAAGAAGCTGTATAGAAGGGAGTAAGCGATACTGTAGCGGATCAATGGTTGACTTAGTAAGCAGGAATGGTATTGGGGACCAAAAGAAGAATTCGAAACATATCCACTACAATATTTTTAGTATTCTTGATGGAAATAATTGTCATAATAACATTGTACACCACTTCTGCAAACAGTTGTCGGTCACGTATACAACGTTAATGCCACTGCTTTCAGGCACTAGGCTAAAATTATTCTTTCTGGCTACCTAAGCATGTGCCGCGACTAGTAAAATAACATCGCGGCGAGTTTTAATTATCTTATTTTTACGTCTATATTTCGCCTAGATATGGTTTCTGCCGCGTGTCGTCTGCTATGGCAGCGAGCCGTCAGTTATGCATTGCCATGCGCTCTGTTGATTAATTGCCGTATCTACGGTCCCCCCCCCCCGAACGGCTTTCCACGTCGGGAAGCGTTCAGTTGCCTTTCATACCTCAAACAATGATCATCAGGGCTGGCGACGAAAAAGATTTCTGTCTGTCCTTCTACTTTCTGCCATGGGCGAGTAATTTTATTAAGGACCTCTGGGTTCCCGAACAAGCAAGGGGCTTGAGACAGAAGCGATGGCGATGACTACATCTATCGCCATCAGCTGAGCATTGCGGCATAGCTCCCTGCTTCGTCGCCGGACGTTAGGGATGGGACCCGCAGTAAATACAGGATGAATCTCCCGGATCCTGAACCAGCAACTCGCTACACATCGAGACATGAGCTAACCATCTACCTCAGCACGTGGTAACAGCCTTACACCAGGTGAAACGATTCAAATTATGTAAAGTCGACCTCGCGACACATTTTGCCACACTATTGCAGTGAAATATAAAATAATAGAGAAGTTACATTCCGTTTTTGTGAGTTAAATTGCAGTTAAACAGTAGATGATCAAAACTGAACATGTCTGTTCATTATGTGCACGTATATAATTCAGTGGTACTAATCTGTAAATTATTAATAAGTCAATAATTGTATGCCGGACTAGGGGGCATGTACAGAGTGCCACATTCCGTTTTCATTCCGTTTTCTATTTATTAAAATTCTTTCATTTCGTCGGATTAACTGTTTGTGCGGGTTCATGAATTATCACGCCAGGGCAGCTCATGCTGTCGGCCATATTCAACTGAAAGTCATTTACTGTAGTAAATTCGCGTGTTACCTTGCTGCCTTTCTTTTCTCATTTTTTATTTAGTTTTTCATTTAAGCGTTTTCTAGTTTTCAGTCCAATCGGGATATGCATGCTTGCAGCCTGGGTGAAACTCGAGCTGTTGTGATTGTTTGAGAATTCCATGAAGATGATAGTATGTTTATATATAATAGTGATTAATATTGAGAATGCCTATAAGAATTTACCTACACTAATTGTTAGCATACCTGTTGGGTCATTGTGAGATTATTATTATTTGTCAGCAGGCATTATGCCAATTTAATTTAGTGATGATTAATCATTACCTGGAGTAATTGCTATAATTTGAAAGGAGTGCTAATTATTGAAGGTTTAAAGTCACCTAAAAAGGGTTTTTCAAAAACATGCACTGCTTTGATATGGGTGCTGGTTATGTGCAGTATCAATTGAACTTGTTCAGTATTCTGAGTCCCCGTAAAGCAACAAACAGAATGATTAATCATTGCTGGGCTCTCGTTTTGTCACTTAAGAGTGAATAATTTGGTTGGCTGTTATAATATTGTAATTTCATTTATGATGCTGAATTACCGAGGACCTCATGAATGTTTAAGCTGAATTATAGAAGATTACTGTCCTAAAATAAATATATGTATAACATTATTGGATACTGTTGCTATAAGATCTAAGGCAAAAATAAATGTTGTTATGTTAATCCTGACTTTTATTTGCAAGTCCTGTCACAATGGGCTCGGTGCATTTTATGCTTCATGTAGGCCATCTGCCTAGTCCTAAAAAGTTACGGGTCGCCTTCCCCTTTTCAAAAAAAAATTTGTCTCAAAACCTTGAGAAGGGGTAATGAGGCGGCTCAGGCAATAACCAATAACAGTATACTATATGGTATAGAGTTCTATAACCTGTATGTTGACTAGAGATATAAACACAATAAATTGACGTTACCGTGAACACGATAAATATTTACTTATACCAACGGATCTACACGGGTGTAGTAATGTAAGCACCATAAACGGAAACCAGAGACTAATATGTTTTCTTAAATCTAGGATGTTCTTTGCTTGCTACGGTAGCAAGAGAAATCGTCAATGAAAAAGCATTTGACAGTTAAAGGGGAGAGGACAGTGTAAGGGAAACGGCAACAGCTCAAAAGGAACTGCGCCACGATAATGATTACAGTAAGTATCGTTTGTAGTAAGGAGAAGTCAGTTCATGTCATTGTAACCGATACAATGGAAGGCACAAAATCAACAAACGAGATGAGATTTCTTAGAAATTTAGAAAACAAAAAAATAGATCGAGTAGATTTCAAAGCCTTACTATTGACAGGTAAGTTGCGGTGATCTCTATATGATAAAAAGCTCTCAGTTGATAACCACGTCTACAGGATAGAAAACCAAAGACAGACTAGAACAGCACCCGAAGCGAGACCTGAAATTAGAATGAGAAGAGTGAGAAGACCCAGGTGGAATTGGAAAGTCATATTACAGAAAATGCAGACATATTAGTCATATTACCGGCTAATGGATAAAAGAGGAGTATGACATAAAGTAAGTAACGATATCCGATAGTCACCACTTCCAATATTGTATTTTAGAAACACTGTACTATTCACGTAAATGAAAACAAAAATTATATTTATACGTACCTTCGATGGCAAGCAGTACGAGCAACTCCTGATGGCGGATGAGACTACGTTGAACGCTGGAACCCCCCCCCCCCAATTGTCTCAGGACAAATGGTAAATTTAGGGTGTTTTGCTTCTAACTTTACAAATAAATTTTTTACATTTTTTTGCACCTCAGTGTTTTAGTCTACACGGACGTGAAGCATATTGTAAATATGTACGTTATTTCCCAAAGCATAGAGTTTTTTTATCATTATTAAATAAAACAATAATTTTGTTTTATTAATTTACTGCTATCGTAATTCCTTGTGTTTCTAAAATTACGTATAAGCCTTATTTTATCACACACCGCTGGCTTAGAAATAGGCATATATTAGGTGATTATGGAACTTTGATGAAATTTTTAATACTCCTCCGCAGGGGGCGGTATTGACCCTCCTTATCCACCCCTAGTTACGCAAATCAGAACGTTTATTTTACTCTATTTTACTGTTAACACTAAATGTCTTGTTTCATAATAATTAAACAAAATAATTTCTTTTTGCAACAAATTACAGAACACAAACATCTGTAGTATTGCTCTGTTCGTAACTCAAGTTATTTTTGGTATGAAAAATTCATCAACCGTTGTATTTACTGTGCAATACTGTCTACTAAATTTTTTTTTGATCTCTAACAATTTTTACAGTGTAACTTTATTTAGCAAAGCGGGAACAGCTTACTTTACGGAGGCTGAAACGAGGCCTCCTAGATTAATAAAAGTGCAGAAAACGTGCAATGCTTAACAACTTTCCGACAGTAAAAGCAATTTTACATAGTCGTAACTAATATCGTAAAGACCTTCTCCATTATACCTTCTCCATAACAATCAACATTATGCTATTACACCTTCATAGAATAGTGTATGAAGGTTGTTTTGTTTCTACGTAGTTTGTCATTTTATTGATTCCGTAACATCCATTCAATGTTTTTCCAACATTCTCCTCTTCATGCATCGTTTTCCGTTTTGGCCACTTACGATACAAAGGATAGCTGGCTAAACATTAAACATTATTTTTGTCACTATAACCGGTAGGTTATTATATCCGATGTAACTACAAATTATTTCTCCTGTGCTTAATTATGAATTATGCAAAATACAATAAATAGATATGATTAAATAATACTTTTTGTTGAGTTGTACATTTACACTACGATTATAAAGAGTAGTAAGACATAGAAATGCAACATTTCAGTAAGAAATGAAATGGGTATTTTTTACGTGAAAGGGACAGAAAAAAAAGTTTAGGAGACGTTATTTTGACAGTGTGACGTTTCACGGTCCGCTGCCCTGGTCTCTCTGTTATCACATTTCTAACTTCTCTGCTGCTGCTTGCCTCAAACAGTGTAAAAGTTTTCTTCTATGAAACTCTGTGTAATTTTATTATTTACTCCTTTTTATAAAATAAATGTTTATACAAACATTATTTGACAAGACAGCTATTGAGGAAAGCCTACCGTAAATACAGCTGGAATATCAGACTGACAAAATTCTGAATTTGGCCTAACGCCTAAAAGAAAGTGGATAAAATTTTTCAGTAATTTACTAAGTTAATGTGTAAGACAAAACAACTTTCTCAGCTCAACCAAGTAGTTATAGACTGGTAATATAACTAGGACATTAGCACACACATAATATTTCTATATGTGTCCAAACATATATGTCAAAATATGAAGGCACTATTCAAAGCTTTCCGCGTATACCTTTTTTATTTTGGTTGTATTTTCTAGTCCGCTATATCTATGACGCATACATTTCAAGGATCTATATAAAACACTTTTCAAACTCTTCCGTAACATTACATAAGTTCCTCTTATAACCAATAGGTTCTTATTCCACTAAACACTATCTTCCAAGTGCTACTTTATAATTCCATTATCCTCTGTACAACTTCTATTCCAAGTGATTCTACTTCCAAGGTGTTTGTGTGAATCTACTAGTTCTAAGTTTTGGATATTTGTTTAAAAAATATTTATTCAACATTATGAAGTAACGACAAGAAGTAAGATAACTTTAATTTGTAGATATATACTTTGAAGCTCTATTTTGTAGGAGTGTAAATCTTGAACAGTAGACTTGCTGGGTAAAACAATGTTACTAATAGAGCTATGTTTCTCTAACAAAAACAAAGCACCTCAATGCATTATCGTCAATTGGATGTAATAAACAATACAATTGTGTATAAACGTTTTAGGTACGACTTGAAAAATCCTAGCTTTATTCTTCTGTTCCTTTTCCTCTTTTTCTAAAACAGTGGTCCCCAACCGGTGGTACGCAGAGTAATCCAAGGTGGTACGCAAGAAGACCTAGCTAGGAAAAAGTATTTACTTAAAAAACAACTGCAGTAAATAAAAATGTATGTTCAAAACAACAATAAATTTTTTTTGGACATCGTTTAAAATTATTATCCTTATAAAAACACAACCTAAACCCTTTGCGGTAATATTTCATTAGATGTCTGTTCTTATGCAACTTTGTTTTCTTTATTCGCGTTTGTTTATGCAGTTACAAGATTAGATTAGATATAATTAGATTTAATTAAGTTACAATATATTATATTAGATTTAATTAATTATACTTATCTAGAAATAGTGAGATGCACTATCCTGTTGTGTCAAGATTTTTGGTAATAAAACCCCAATAACATTTCTTTAATCTCTGGTGGTACTCGAAATGAACGCGTAAGACCAAAGTGGTACGGGAGTACAAAAAGGTTGTGAACTACTATAGTAAGCGATGGCCCTTCTCACAGTTATCTGTGAGTCTGAGAATTGAACTTTATCATTAAAATGGAATAAACATAAAAGTAGAGAAAAATGTCTCATCACGTTTTCATAAAGTGTGAGAAACATTTCCCTACGAATAAACCGGAGGCACATTAATTTCTCTTTATTTTTCCTATTTGCTATCTTTCTCGGCCTATCTCGTGTTTAAAATAATAGCCTAGTACTTACCGTGACAGCGGCGAAACTTTTTTTCCAACTTTAATTCTTTGCTTTAACAAGGCGGCTTCATATTATATTCCACCTGCGTACGGGTTACTCCGTGACCCGCTAATTCAACTATAATATCTCGACACTCCATCTACGTAGGTAAATTGGTTTTAAAAAACATTTGCTGACTTTTTGTTGTGTTAAAAATGTTGCCCATCTTTTCTACGTTGTCGTCATTATTATAATGACCACGACCACCATTGTTCGGATTTTCCATGAACGACATGGATTCAATTCCACGTAGTTCCTTTTGTTTCTTCTTCTGTTTCATATTCCTGTTTCCATCTAAACTGGTCTGGCCGTTTCACGTCATTTTAACTTTTAATACGTCTAGTTTGTAATAATCGTGTTTCTATATCTCGGCTATACTTACAAACATTTTCTCTTGGCTGTCTCACTTCTAAAACTAGGAAAACTCGATTCCCTGCAGCCTTGTCTTAGGTAACCCATTTCTCTCGTTTTTTGATTCTGGCTCCTTCACCATCTTCCACATTTTGGTTCCATACCTAACTTCACGTATATTTAAACAATCGTTTTTATAACATTTCTTACCTTTACTTTGTAATCGTTCTGTCTTTTAAAATCAAATTTAAAAGCAAGAATCGGATTTCTTACTTTTCTTATATGTTTGTTTATTTTGTCAAGGTTATTTCCTTGTTTGTTAATTATTTACAGCTTGAACTATTAAAATTTTTGTGGAGTATCTTTGTCTTCTTGAAAGAGTACATTAATTTTGAGACAGTCGGTCTAGGGAAAAGAGGCTTTAAGGAAAAGCCATCCGGTTCTCCAGGTTGAGGGTAGGATCATAAAGCTAGATACATTATATTATAATATGCCTTAAATATAGCATCCACTGTTATCTTAAATCTAATTTGCTTAGTCTTAAGAATGATATTCTTTTTGCTGCTATGAAATGAGAAAGAGCTTACGAGTGAACTGCTTCGAATTGGATGTAACAAGTAAAATAAATAAAATAAAAACAGAAATAATAATATCCTCTCGTGATGGGGTGTGAACAAGCTAACTCAAGTAGAATGGGGAAATGTTATCTCACGCTGAGAGATCTCAGTTGTTACGCATCCTCATTTCTTCTAATAGACGGTGCCAATTTGAAGTCACTTCGAGAATTCTCTTTCTCTTCTTTTCTTAACCCTGAGGTCGGTAGGCTTGCAGTTTCTTCTTTTCCGTAGGCAGCTTATTGATCACAACATGTTTTCTTCATACTTTTACCTCATCCATGTAATGGTGCCTGGAACTTTCCCTTCTACTACACCAGTCTATGTATGCCCTTTATCATGCTGGTAAACAGTTTCATTGGCGTAGCAGTTGACCAACCACAACACTGCTTCTTTTTAAAAGAGATCCAATGAATGTCAATTTTTTACACACTTTCTTCAAACGTAGGTACTCTTAGGTACTTTTGTTAGAAAGTATTTTCGTCTACAGTATGTTTAAGGTCCCGTTCTAGCCCCACATCTTAGAAGCTCTATGGTTCTCTTGCACGTTTAACTCATCATTCTGCTAACACTTTCCACCAAATACTTATGTTCTAAAGAGTAATAGCGTATTTGTTATTTGGCTAGTTATTCAGTGTTGACTGAAGCACCATCAGACACCATCGTAAACTAAAATATCGCCAAACCCAAGCGACAGTCAGAATTCCACGCAACGCGAGGAACCATCGCATGCGAGTGGCCGTCAATAGTAATCGTACTTGCAGACTAACAGGCTGTACCATTTACCAGGCTTACATTTTCCGTTTTCGTTCAACTCTCGTTCTTTCTGTTGATTTGCACCCTGTTCTGTAATCATTCATTGTGTCTTTATATTAATTGGAATTGTCACCCTTCTTGTTCTCCAGTCGTCAATGTTGTCCACACCACGAGTCCTCCTATTAAGGCCTTCTCTACCTCTTTCTCTCTCTCTCTCTCTCTCTCTCTCTCTCTCTCTCTCTCTCTCTCTCTCTCTCTCTCTCTCTCTCTCTCTCTCTCTCTCTCTCTCACTCTCTGTCTCTCTCTCACTCTCTTTTCGTTATTCATTTGATACTAACAATCTTCTCTCAAGAAAGAACAGTACAGAATCATGTAAAAGAGAAACCATCAATTACTGGTACTTCTTAAGTTACCAGTGTTTAATTTTGTTAGAAGTTTAGTTAAATGGGTCTCAAGGTCATAGCTTCTTCAGCCTCCTTCGGGCTCTGGGTGGATTGCGTAAATTGCTGACTGTTTTGAATACTTGTTTTATGCAGATTACATTCATAATGGCATTATTATTGATTAATATATTCTTAATTTTGAGTCACGTCTGTGACGATGTTTTTATGCCGAATCGTATGAGTGAAGCCTCTAACTACTCCGTCAGTCTTTGTGACATGTTTTCCAACGTCTATATATTGTTACGACGATCTAGTGATCGTTGTATGGTACAGTGGAAAACGAAATACAAAACGCCAATTAAGTATTACCAGCTTTAATTATTACAATTAAACAGTTTGCAATCAACAAGGTAGTCTCTTACAACGAATCAAATAAAAATTGTTCACACGTAATAAGAATATCAACTAATATAAAACACAATTGTCCCGCACAATCATAAAATTCATAACGCTTTGTCACAATAGTTCGGACAGCACTGTGTGAATGGCCTCCCAAACGCACTGTGTAATCGCCCGACAATAACTCTTGGGGGGTCGCTGAATGGCTGTATTTATACCCCGCTGATATCCAGAATAATCTGTCACTTTGGATGACGTGTTAAACAAACAAGCGCTCTCCAGAATCTACTAGAAACAGTGTCCTTGAACACACTGCGCTGACCGGTATGGTCTGGCATAGACTCGATAGTTTACGCGTAATTGTTTTCCACCGCAAAGTAGCAGCATTATGTACGCGCACACACATTACAGCTGGAATACTCTAGATACTTGTAGTACGTTCTGTATTACGTAACACTATTTCCCCATTACGTAACAATATGATCTACAATAGCTCGTAGAAAGCAAGCAAATTATTTTATTTGCTCCATTGATTTGGTATTCACAGAAAATAAGAAAAATATATAAGAATGAGTTTTAGTTTTGTAAAAGAAAAGTTATGTACTATATCTGTTAAACAGGTACAGTGTGTACCTGTACTAATAGAGCAGTAATCCTTGCAGAACTGCAATCGCTAATACATAGAATACGAAACAAATCAGATTTGTCGCATAACGACGATAGGTTAAATACAAGGTTAATAGGGTGCAGGTAGTAAATGTTATTATTTTAACAAGGTGGTATTTCACAACAGTTGTGTAGTTTAACGCCGTTAGAATGGGAACCACGTATTATATCAAAGTAATAAGTATTATACATTATTTCCAGTGTATTTGCTCTGGTGCAGCAAACGTGTTTGTATATTTTACCTGGATCGTTTTCATCATTTGGCATGCTAAATGGTGAGCAAACGTCTGACGTCATATATTGAACACTCTACCATCTTGTACACGTTAGTGTCACTGTAGATCTGTAGATTTTCTGATTTTTTTGCATGTAGAATTTGTAGAAGTTATAATAATATCGTTAGTTATTAGAAAGGAAAAGCAATGATAATGATGTACTTCTGTTACAATTCAAAATTGCCACTAATTTTATGTATGACTTCTACAGTAAAACTATATTAGTAACAAATTTTCTTGTACCTCATCATTTTGTGCATTGCCCGTGATCTCTACATTCTTGACCATAGATCAGATCCTCTAATATTCCTGTTTTCCTTGTCGCTGTTCCACTGCTTTCCTGCACTTAAATCTGTCTCTAAGTTATTGTTATCTAATTATAATTGCGTTTCAAACTGTACCTTATCCGCTGATGCTTCACGCTCCTTTTGCCAGGGCGATCCACATCAACGTCTCTCGACACTCTCTCGTAAGTCAGTCTGTCCTTCCAACAGATCTTTCCCTAGATTCACGTTTTAGGACTCTCAAAATACTTTGTTTCTTCCTAAGCAAATCATGTATGTAATAACGTGTAAGTGAATCGGTTCCTATTGTAAGGTTTGTAGCTGGCTCTTTCCCCTTACACTGCTCTAGATGTTTCGGTGTTTCCTCTCACACACCTTCGCGCACATACACTTAAATGTAACATCAGGTAAGTTTAGTTGTACGTGTTGTAAACTTAATTATTTTATATGACACACTAGTTTTAGAGTTTGTTCAATACAGTCGCAAAATGCGAAGTGATTTTTATGTAACATTTACTACTACACTACTACACTACACTAAAATGCTACTAATACACAGCAGCATCAGATTTTTACTGTGTGCGCTGAATTAGCCTCACCAAACTTTGGATTAACCTTCAATTGAATTAACCTTTATTTGTTAAGGTGACTTGTGCTAGCAGTCGTGTTTTTTCTTGTATTGTACATACAGTATATCAGAGATTCTACTGTACCTTGTCATCATGATCATCAGTCTCAAGTATTAGTCTCATCGTGAACACCTTTACCGAGACCCACTTCGCTCTCGACAGTCCTAGATATCTCTTCCCCATCCCGCGGTCTATATTCCATTGCCAGCACTGGAATCCTGTCACCCGCCATTCTTCCCAAATGTTCACACCGCATTCTTTTGTTGCTCCTTAGCTGTTCCAACAATGGGACGACATCCTGTTTAGTCCTTAAATCTACATTTTTCTTTTATCAAGAATGGTACAGCCTACAGTACTCCTCATGAACCTCATCTCCGCTGCCTGAATCTTTGCTTTTTCTCTTTCTGTCATAACGCTGGCTTCATCTCTGGCTTCAACAAAACGGGTACCGTTACCGTGTTACCAGTAAAACTTATCCTTGTCTTAAAAACCTTGCCTTATCTGTTAAAAAACATGTTTTGTCTTATTTCTAAGGTATCTGTGAATTACCCCATAGATATTCCTGTATTTTTTTAATTTTTCATTCAAATCAATTTACTGTACTTCAGAGAAAATCTGAACTGCTGTAGTTAGTTAAAGTACATACACTTATTTAACAGACTGAATACGCTATGATTTTTGTTATCTTTACTAATATTAACTGTGAATAATAATTTAATTTAGCAGTCAATAATTGGGAAATAAAATAATACGTTTAGTGGTGATTTAGTTTGTTCAAATGTTCAAACACGATTAACCGTGCGACCTTCGTAACAATATTTACTACAGTTATAGTTGACAATAAACTTAGTTTAGTACCTAGTAACGCATTTTAACAATTCATATCTATCGATGCAAATAATTTAATTAACGACACGACCAGCGCTGTAATTCGCAAATAACATGCACATACAAATAAATATAAAACGCTTAACGTATAAACTCTTTCTAATGGCCGTCCCACATTTAAATTACAGCATCGGTTATACGGGCTACACTGTTGCCGGGTTTCGTGTGTGGAAATGCATATTCGGCGCATCGAGGGCGTTTGAAATGTAGGCTGTTTCTCCCGAACAGCGACGTAAATAATATTTGTGATTTGTAAACGTGCAAAATATTGTACTCTTAAACAAATACGTGACGTTATAGGATTACGCACATTTTAACCGATTTTTTATTTTTTTAATTTTTTTTAATTTTACTTATTTGTCCTAGGAGCAAGTTTTCCGCGGTATAGCGAATCAAAAAAAAAATATATATATATATATATTTTTCGTCCCACTCAACTTCTATCACCTCTTTAGATATAAAGTTTCCTTTAAAAACACAAAATGCCGGAGAGACGGTGGAAAGTGAGACTTTTTCGGCCTAAGGTTAATAGAAACCTTTTTTCTTATACTGACGCATAAATTCGAGTATGCATAGTGAGGGCATCTTTTACCTTCCATCCTGCGCGCGCACACACACGCGCGCGCACGCACGCGTACGCACGCACACACACGCGCGCGCACGCACGCGTACGCACGCACACACACACACACACACACACACAATACTTTAGTAATATAATGTAAAATATGAAATATAAAAGTAATGTTAGGAATAGCCACTTAAAAACAAATTAAATTGTTTAGTACACATAATATCGTAACATCCTCATATTACTGTACTAGTAATAAACAACAAGTTTTAAGGCACAATATTTTGTTATAGTATATTTAAATATACTATGAAAAGAAGGTGTTAATAAAAAAGAGAAATGTAAACATTTGCGTTAGGTATTGTTTCTTTGTGATTAGGCTCGTTTAAAAGTATGTTCCACCACACAAAATGAGTTGTTTAGTAAATTGTGAAACTAACGTTTTTAGTCAGCGTTATGGGTAAGAAAAATAGTTGAATCCCATGGATACGAAATTTGTAAATGTAAGCTGGGTGTGAAATTTGTATAAACGTTTTTATTGCTAACGCAAACAATCCATAAGCAAGACGAGTTAACGTGAATAAGGATGCGACAAGATTTGGCGCGCGTCTCCCGCAGCGTCCGATATAATGATTACAAATATTTGTATACAAGGCCCAAAGCACTTTAAGTAGGATATTAGTGTTTGCATTAAAAATAATTCTATACTATTTACTACAACTTTCTCGTTTACACTATATATCTATCTCAAGAAATAAAAAACTTCCTCACAGACCGAAAATGTTAATACACGTACTGACGGCATTACTTAATTACATAGATAAAAAATCAATAAAAATTTTATTTATTGTGCTTTAGCTATTAAAATAATGTAATAATGTAAATTTATCGTTAATAACACGTGGTAAAAATTAACTCTATATACTTTATATTAGGGCACCAGTCACTTGTTGATTGAAACGCTGCTCTAACTTTTAAAAGTGAATAAAAACTTGCAAAATATTTTTTTATGGAGAAGGTAATTTGTGTTACAGACATGTAATTTATACAGAAATATGCAGCATAGCATGTATAACATCAGTAAAACTTAGAACTCTTTAAAATTTTTACTTCATGTTTGGTAAGAATGGCAACATTGCAACGACAGAAAAGGACACAAGTATAGGACAGACAGACAGAGAATGCACGGGCGTCTTGCGCCTTAATATGTGTGCGTTGTTCAAGCCTAGGGTTGATGAACGCCAGGTGCCAACAGGTCTTGAAGTATAGGAGAAACACATGGATAAGACAGAGCGCGACAGCTCCCATAAGAGCTAACGCTGTAAATTAAACCAGGGACGGGGTTTACATACAGATACTGAAACCATATTAAATAAAGCACGATGCTCTCGCTGTATGGTGGACTGCGTGCTTGTATATTCAGTGCAATGTTCAATATATTCACTACACAATATAAAGACACACGCCGCACACACACACGAACGAACGAACAAAACGTGAAGGAACGAACTAATGTGTATATAATTTGTAGCTAACAGAGCAACACTTTTTTATATACTGTAGTACTAAGTACACGTTACAGTTAAGCTGTAACGCTGCAGAGTTTCAGAGCTTTAACTTTACTGAAATTTAATATATTCATTCATACACGAGTAATTTATACAAAGTTAATTAAATTTGCAGTAAGCTTTATGTGCTCAACGACGTGTGTGATCTTCGAAGTGGAAGATGGCGCGCTTCCATTTTTCCTGTAATTTTAAAATGCCTTGAACACGACTATAATGTGTGGAATGAGTTTGAAACGCTGTGAGAAAATTAACTGCTCGGACAAGAGTGGAAGGCGTTTGTGAAAGACTGATTCACGTAACAAGCTGTTTATAACTCCGTTGTTGCTCCGCAAATTTAGTTTTAATAATTTATAAGAAATATCGGTTTTACTTACCTTGTTTTCCAAAACAGGGAAATGAAAGTCTGTAACGATCTCCAAAAAAATTCTGCTGAATTTTATTTACTAATAAAAAAAATCTGCGTGTTATTTTCTATGTTTTCACATTTAATACTGTAATTAATTTTAGTTGTATTTTATAATTACACTGGTCAACATGAAAAATCTTTTTTACTTTGAAATAATAATTTTTTATTACCGTTAATGTAAGGAAAACGATTCTGACACTTAAGGAAAGTCTGAAGTTAAATAATTAAAAATATTCATTTTTTCAAAATACAGTACCTACTTGAATTACTAACATTTTAACTTTCTTAAATAAGACGGTATATAATTTATGATACATATTCAGAACCACATTTTATAAGTAATTAAATTATGAATTTAACTTACAACGATGCGGTTTCCAATGTGAAAAAGGGGATATTTCACACTGCATGCTGCCTTCGTGTTGGTAACTCGTAAGTCAACAATACAGTTGCATCTATGTTTTATTTTTTTGCGTGAAAATAGCGTTTGGTCATGAACTTGCGTTTTCGTTAGTTCTTACTGATATATTTTACACAGATTTTTCAAAAACCCATCTTTTTCAACACTTGGTTACACATATCTAAGAAACCTCCTACGTAGAATATTAGAATTTGAGGTCTGATTAAGTCACCGTTGTAGAGCTACTGAAACAGAATTGTGGAGCTAAAGTGTAGGCCTACAGTTTGTGTGCTGAAAAATAAATGTTAACTAATTTTTGCATGAAAAAGTTTGTAAAATTAAAGTAAATATAAATCTTGTTGTGGAAACATGCATTAAATAATTCAGCTTCCGTAGACATAAAATGCATTTATATAAAACATCACGGAAATTCTCTGAGACTCTATGTCATCAAGTTTTAGAGAAATATGTAGGCCTATCTAAATGTGCGCAATGTAACATTGTCAGCATAGAGACTTAAATTTATTACTTAACTTTCATTGCAAAGAAAAACAAGAATTTTCCATATGATTTAGTGAAATTTTTCAATTTGTTTTAAGTATTAAGATTTAAATTTTGTTTATCTTTAAGTTTAAAGATATCTTTAAATTTATAAAATTATGTTTAAAGGTATTTTTAGTTTAAAATTTGTAATGGAAGGCATGAGCACAGTCTTATTCAAAGGGACGCCAGTTGTGGACATTTTTTTACAGACTCCTAACAGAAAAAGTAAGCAGTAATAAAAATTTAACAACTTTTGTTTCTAACATGTTGTAACTAATGATAGTAGTACCAATATAATACACGAATAGCCGACGTAACAAAAATGTTAAAATACAACCAGTTACTGCCTGAATTGATATTTTAATATATACAAATACTGGTAAGCTTTTAAAATGGCGTCAAAGTGTCGCTTAGATTTAGTACAAGAAATTGCGTAAATTATAGAATGTAAATATACAAACAAATGCGCTCCACACAAGAAAATAAGCTGGTAATAAAGTGTAATAGATTATGCAGAGGTATAATACGCAGTCTCCGTCCTAATTGCATAAAACTTTAAACCCGTGTGAAATGAGAACGTACAAACGGGTTAAATACGATCACAATGTGTACAGAATGGTTAACCTTAGAATACGTTAACAGTCGCCCTGAAATTTAGCACAAACAATGATGTAAATTGTACAGTTTAGGTATACAAACTTGTTTGTTACACACAAGCAAATACTCTGGGAATAGAGTGTAATGTATTATACTGACATGTAATATGTAGTTTACGTTCTAATGGAGCACAATTACACAACTGTTGTGAAATATGAACTGGCTAAAGTTGTAACACTTGTTACCTGCACTTAATATTGAACATTCGGTGTTATGTGACTTTGTCGGTCGTGTTTTGTGTTGTGCTCTACAAGGCACACAGTATACCCAGTAATTGTTCTCTACTTCTGACAGAATGTACTGCTGTAGTTAGTACAAGGGCATACACTTGTTAAAGAGACTCAGTACGCCACAATGTGTTTTACAATATAACAGTGCCGGCTGGTGGTTGAAAAATTTGGGGGTTGCAGATGGGTTGGATGGAATAAAATTGATTTATTCTCTGAATAGAACATTTCCAAGTCTCCTCCCCTCCAAACAATACACAGGGAAAACAGAATACTGCAATTTTAGTATCACAACCACGTAACCACGAATATTTATTGTATGAATCTCTTTTAAATTAACGATTCAATATTCTGTTACCTGATTTTACACTTTGATTAAAATTTTAAAGGTTCGGTGTAGGCCTACCTACTCTCTTAATTTCAATTTTTTTCCTTAAATAGGTCCTAAAATGAACGCCGTTTCGTTAAGTTTTTCGACAGTTGTGTGCTACCAGTAAAGTATAACTATCTTACACTGTGACACCTTAATACTTTTCATGTACTATTATTATTTACATTTGACGACGAACTGGACTTACAATAACAACGAACTTACAAATTCCAACCTGGCTCACCACGTATTATTTAACAACAAAAAGACTGGTGGCGCTGTGACGTACAAACGGGGTTTACAGTCCCTAATCAAATCAAGCGAGTCTATACCGTCGTAATAGGTACAATCGAGTCTAGCCAGCCAGAGCACTACTCCATTGTAATTCCCCATATACAAAGCCCGTCACAGTTGGTGCATACACCGCGGCAAGAGCGTGTACGGTTTTTAGTATTACTCTGCGCTTTTCAATCAGCAAATATTTAATGACGATGATTCAGCTTCAAGACACTATTAATAGTTATTGTTTAATTCATAATTCTATAATTTAAAATACAATTCGGGAATTTTTGGTGGTTGTACAACCGAGTAACCTAAGCACGGGCTCCCACTGCAATGTAAATAGTTACATTAAATGCAATATGCAATCTGGTCGTGAGGCTATTTTAAGGGGAAAAATTTCGCGCTCACTGACAGTACAAATTATACGCGGTGTTGAGATAGCACATTGCCATTTTGAATGGGTGAATGAAATGAATATCCGGTAGTACTTGCGAATAAATGGTTTTCGCAGTATGCGAACACGTAAACACAATGTTAGTTCGTTAGTATCTTCATGCCACTCATTCATATTGGTTTAAGGTTTAAAATAAAAAAAGTTATAGGCTTCCCATCCTTCCCCACCACCAACCATAAAACCTACAGTCGAACCGTAGAGACCCGTACGTTTCTCTGTAAATGCAGAGTACGGCAACAGATCACTGGAGGTTGCAGCTCGTTACTGACCTATCTCAGAAAGATTTAGAGCGTGTCTAAACCTATAAACAGCATGTAAAACTACAACCCCCACGAAACCTTTCCTCACCATGTGAACACCGGGAGGACAGGACCCCAGGCCGTGTCCGTTAACGATCCCATGATCAAATGACAACCGCTAATGCCCAGAATTTTCGAAGGCTTGACCGCCGGGTTCAATCCCAAGGGTTGTTCTACGACTTTTCTTCTATTCTTCTACCTTCCAGCATATTAGGCAAACACTACCCACCGGGCGTAGCACATACAGATACCGAATCTCCCTCTCTCGCTCAAAGAAAGAAATAGTGGTCCGAGCTCGAAGCTACTAGGGTTCGGCTGTGCTTTAAGAAGACATAACAGACTTGGTGCGAGTTATCCAACAGGTATTGACGAGGGACCGGCCACTCTGGCTCACGTTCGCGAGACGTTACTGGGTCAAGGTCGCACCCTCGCCTTTCGCGCTGGCGACATGCACATTTCCTAACCAATGGTGCCGATGCCACCGAAGGTCAGGGTACCCCCTGCGTTCGAAAGCAGTGCACTTCTCGGTGGGGTCTTGGTCTCATGGGAGGCTACCCGCAATCGGCGGTGATAACCAACCATAAGACACCTGGGCTCCTCCCCGGGCGCCCGCAGGGGCCGCAACGTGTCACACAGGCCTCGCCCGCGCGCCCTGAGGGGTGTAAAGGGTTCACCTG
Source organism: Magicicada septendecula (assembly GCA_034769895.1). NCBI lineage: Eukaryota > Metazoa > Arthropoda > Insecta > Hemiptera > Cicadidae > Magicicada > Magicicada septendecula. Next base: position 457,336,049 of record CM068371.1, read on the forward strand.
CCAGCTCCCCACAAAACGGATTATTTTTAGGCTACTTGCCAGGAAAGATAGTGCTCGTTCCCAAAACACGCGACGCTACTTAGATTCACTACATATCGTGCAGCTGCTCACTGTACCAGGGACGCTGAAACCTTGGTTCCGTTTACGCTCGCTACTAGGTTTCACGGCTCTGTTGTGCCAGCTAGTTAACCAGTAAGAACGAGACACTAGAGCCGTTCACGTAGCACACATGTTTAGCCCGTTCCAGCAGCCCCAATGCAGCCGAAGGAAAAGTTACACCACCAAATCGCTTCTAAGACCGTGTGTATACCCGAGAGAAAACAACAGGAGGGGGTCAATGGGGATGGCGGTATAGGTCCCAGTCTATTGACCCTGGAGTAAAGCCATAGGCCTTCCCCACAGGAGACCATAAAACTAACAGAACTCCCTGCAGGAAGAAAATTACAGTCAATATATTAAAGTTTTGGATGGATCAGTCTTTTGGTTATTCTAAAAAATTTAGGAAAAAATTTGTTACAATGAATGAGTAAAAAAGTTAATAAGAGGCTATTGAAAACATACGGTACATGAAAAAAAGCGTCTGTCACCATAAGATAGACGACACAGTGTTTTTAGCACACAGTCAACCACCTGCTTTGGTGTCTCGGCTGGGCTAAAACTCAGAGCGAGGGAAACCACGAGGTGTGCGACGACTAACTGCGGGAGCCATCCGCTCTCACGTGGCAACCCGTCGTTACGGACGACTCGCCTCCGGGGAGTAGAGCGTATCAACCACAACAGCGCATTTCTACGATCATCATCATCATCATCATAATCATCGTTATCCTCAAGTTTTAAACCAAGAATGGTTTGTTGCGGACTCAAATAGGCAAATATTACAGCTGGTCACTCCAGCGCTTCCTCGGACGTCCCACACCTCTCCGTCCCCTCGGCCTATAGTTCCATAGTTGTTTCGGGATGCGGCAGCCATCCATTCGGCAAAGATTTTACCACCAATTCAGCCGATAATGGGCGATCCTGTCGAGTATACTCAAAATATTAGAGTTTCAGCCATATATCAGTGTTTCTTCTGTAATCATGGAAAGTATACCCTGCCACGTGCCTGAGAATTCTCATTTCAGCCGCTTGGATGCGACTGTCCTGGCCTTTCGTTACAATCCAATTCTCAGACCCATAAAGAAGTGTGGGAAGAGCCATCACATTGCAGAATTTTAGGCGTGTTCCTTTAGTTGCTGACTTAAGGGTTCACCTGATGATCCCGCAATTAAGTTTGAACTTATGCAACTTATGCACCACGTCGTTGCTTGCATTGTAAGACACACTGTAGCCGAGGTATTTAAAACTGCTAACTTGTTCTAGGACAGCACCATCTATAACAACTTTTGCCCGTACGGGATCAGTTCCACAAAAATCACCTTGGGTTAATTGTGGATATCTGCAGTCCAGAGTCTTTGGAGATCCCATTTAACAAATGTATACAATAACATATTCAGAGGACATATTCACTACTAAATTGCCTCAATTAAGGAATAGCCAGACGGATCAAAAGTTGCTGACCACAGCTGTGAATAAAGGGAAAAAACGACTTGGTATTGCATCTCTTAGATACTCCGCGAAATGCCTTAAAGCCCTGGCGACCGCTGCAGCAATTCTCTCAAGAAAAGTCTGTCTGCTACACACGCCCATTGTGTACTCATGGACCTCAACCGAACTCCTTGTGCTGAGCGAAAGACCGTACTGCACAGTTAGAACCTGGCATTCATTCTGTAATATTTGGTTCCGGGAAATGTGTAAACATTGTACAGCCGGAATAATAATAAAATAAAAATAAATCGAAAGAGATGAATGGTTGCAAAGATAAAAATTGGCAAACATTGACGTGGGCCCGGGCTTTAAATTAAGATGTAACGTTAGAGTAAGTGTAGGATTAAATTGGTAAGAATCAAAATGTTGCGCTCAGAGCATATAATTTAGAAAATTATATTCAGAGATATGAATAAAAAAAAGACATTAGTAAAACGTGTAAGGTGGACCAAAATTTGAAATGAATTCTGCAGAACAAAAACGTCTCGCTTTGCACCGGCGCCTCTGAAATATTAGGAACCGAAAAACACAATATTAAAAACAATGTCGCCAACGTAGCGGAAAACGCCGTTTTCCTGGAAAATATTACCACTGCAACGCCTTATTTCTGTTCTCTCTTCCGGCAAAAGTAGAAACCCTGTTCCTTGTTTAAGCGACGTTTATAACACAGTGTTACGTTTCACTTACGCCAAGTTAGCGTTACAACATTTTGTGTGGCCACATAAATACGCTTTCCGTATTCACAAGTAAAGCAGCAGGAACGTTTGATATGGTTCTACACTACTTTGTGCACAGAAAATCTAATTGAAATCATATTTCCTTCTCTCCCTCCTTACTCTCTCTCGCTCTACCTCTTTTATATTCTTCCAATACTTTCTCTCCTGCTTTTCGCGCCTATTCCTTCTGCTGTAAATTATGTCATCTACTGTAGCAGGGTTCCGTAACAGTCTTGCTTCATATATTCAGGATTAAGCTATCAGAGTTTCATTCTTGAAAAATCTACAAAATTAATTCAAAATAATAAAATATTCTCTTTAAGTACTATTACCCGTAATAGAAAACTGATTAAAGACTCTAACATTAGCGCGTACATGATGCCGTAAATAAAGAGGGCAGCAACCTCGAGACGCAACGAAATAGTTGACAAACAATTTCAAATATGTCGTTACACCATTACGGAACGTTCTCCATGTTTCTCGTCTATCCCAGCGGAACCAGCTGCTATGTTGTGTGCGTACGTGATTCTTAACAGGCGTTAACGAGGTTGTTCCAGGCTCACCAGTCCGCGTGCTCTGTTCAATGCCGCAAGCAATACGCTTTTGGGTTGACGCTTATTATGGATTATTCTGGAATCTAAGTGGGGTACAACAAAATATGGGCATTCAGTACTGCTTAGTTTCAGTTTTAAGTGGTGATTTATTCCAGTGCAGTTTGAAATATTGTGGCGAAATGTTGTGTTTTATAAATTTGCGAGACTCTATTAGTTGACATTATTATTGCTTGTGAACCATTTTTATTTGACTTGTTGTAAGAGACTATCTTGTTGGTTACAGACTGTTTAATTGTGACAATTAAAGCTGATGATAAGTCACTTAATTGGTGCCTTGTATTTTGTTTTCCACTGTACCATACGACGATCAGTGAGACCGTCTTATTATACAGGTAATTGAGCGAACGAAAAGAATTCTAACTCAGCAATTTGGTAGTTATCTGTCTTTTTCTGCATTTACAGAATTTCCTTTTCTATATTTGCGTCTGAACGATTTATTATTTGATTTGTTGTAAGAGACTATCTTGTTGGTTACCAACTGTTTAATTCTGATAATTAAAGCTGATGATAAGTCACTTAATTGGTGCCTTGTATTTTGTTTTCCACTGTACCATATGACGATCAGTAAGACCGTCTTATTATACAGGTAATTGAGCGATCGAAAAGAATTCTAACAGCAATTTGGTAGTTATCTGTCTTTTTCTGCATTTACAGAATGTACTTTTCTGTATTTGCATGTGAACTATTTATTATTTGATTTGTTGTGAGAGACTATCTTATTGATTACAAATTGTTTCACTGTGATAATTAAAGCTGGTGATAAGTGGACTTGACTGGTGTCTTGTACTTTGTTCTTCACTGCACCATACGACGTACAAGGAGACCGTCGTAACAATATGAGCAGGACTAGCAGGAGAACTCTTCAATCTACGAGTAAAGAAACCCTCCTAAAGGGCTGTGTTGGGCGATGGCCCTCCAAACACTTCTCTATGAGTCTGAGAATTGGACTTTAACGAAATTTCAGGCCAGGTGAATTGACACGGCCAAAATAAGATTTCTCAGGCATATGGCAGGGTATTCTCTATTACTGCTACTACTAGTACTACTACTACTACTACTACTACTACTACTACTACTACTACTATTAGTACTACTACTACTACTACTACTACTACTACTACTACTACTACTACTACTACTACTGCTGCTGCTACTACTACTACTACTACTACTACTACTACTACTACTACTACTACCACTACTACTACTACTACTACTACTACTACTACTACCACTACTACTACTACTACTACTACTACTACTACTACTACTACTACCACTACTACTACTACTACTACTACTATTTCTACCACTACTACTACTACTACTAATACTACTACTTCTACTACTCCACGGCGCTACAGCTCTTGAAGAGCCCTGGCCTCCATAACGACATTCCGACACTCCTGTCTATCTTGTGTGACTCTTCGCCACCTTCTGGTGCCCAGTCTTCTCAAGATTACGTCTACAACGTCCACCGATCTCCTTCTTGGACTCCCTCTTGCTCTTCTTCCTCATGGTCCTCCAATTCTTACTTTTTTCACTGCCCTTTCCTCTGTCGTTCTTTGTACGTGACATGCCCACCTAAGTCTACCTTGTAATACTGCCTAGTTCGTACATTACGGCATTTTTGTTCTCTTGTCCTCATACGCCACGTTCCGGCATCTTATACACGCGTATTCTCTAATACCATACAAGAAATGTGGATACACGGCTGTATCTGAATGTTATGTGTACACTTATTATGATTGTCCCAATAACAGCTGAAATGCCTCGAATATCTTAACCAAATGGATGGCTGCCGTATTCCCAAACAACTATTGAATTATAAGCCGAAAGGTTGGAGAGGTGTGGGGCGTCCGAAGAAGCTCTGGAGTGACCGTGTCTGGTCAAACCGCTTTGGACCGGAACAAACTATTTTTGTCTTAACCCTTGTTAAAGATAGTTATGACAAAACGTATAACCAACGAAAACGGTTACTCTAAAATGAACACATGGATATCAGACAAAAAGAAATCTCGAGTTAAAAAGTTATAAATTAGAAACTTAAGTACTGTTACATAGAAAAACCGTACCAGCAACTGATATCTCTAACGTTGGCGAAAACTAGATAACTGATCCCCATGAATTTAACCGTACGGATAGAAATACAACACAGATATCAAAGAAAAACAACCAATACCTGGAAACAAAGAAGGCAAATGGCAAAATAACTGCGTGATTTCTACAGGAGGAACAGTGCGACCTTAACAAAGAATAAAGCATAGGAATATATGGAAGGTGAAACAGGTTCTATTTTTGTAATATACAATTTGATCTTAAACATCAACACATAAATGAATTTGACTTTTTAAAATGTATTCTAACTTTAACAAAACTGAAATTTAGTTATGGTCTAATATCTTCAAAAAGAATACAAAGATTTAATCTTCTTCTTATTCTTTGTTCTAGGATTAGGCGACATCACCTGTTCCTGTCACTATTTTCAAGCCATCTTTTCCGTGATGTTCTCACAGCTCTTTTCCGTTTAGGCGCATATTGTAAAACTTGTTAACACTTTCACCACTAACGGACACATATGTCCCGTTAGTAGTACAAATACTCTATTGGGACAGGAAGATGCTGTAAGTATTAATGTGTCCCAGCTGTGGTGTGTAGTGTTTCAAGGAGTTTGATTCGCAACAGTGGATGCTAACTCAGCTTTTCAGTAGTTTATGATTAAAATAAATGAATAACACATCCATCAGTGGAACATATGTGTCCTAGTCAGGTGTTGTTGAATACACCATTGGGACACATATATATCCCACCCTACTGAGTACTATAAAAATTTGTGTAAAGTTCTGAAACTTTCACGATAAAATCAGTAGTTATCTAGGAAGACTAAATAGTGAGGAAATTGTGAGGAATTTATCTAGATAAATTGTGAGGAAAAATATGAGGTGAAAGGGTTAAGGTAGGCCTTTTGCTTCAATTCTACCTATACGTTTAATCCATCTCAGATTACGTTCCTTAAATCTTGCATTTACAGAGAATATATCCAATTCATGTCTTAGCACATCGTTTCTACTTCTACGGTTTTGTGTACATCGCTTTATGTATCTCAGGAAGTTCATCTCTGTAGCTTGTATATGACTTGTATTAATTTTAGATAATACTCATGTTTCAAAACCGTATTGAAGAGTGGGGACTGCCATAACCTTACAGAACTTTATTCGTGATTCGTTTCTACGAAGCTTAAATAAGTTATATAATAGCACAAAAATATAGCAGGAACAAAATTAAATACAGTTTTTGAACTGTAATAGGGGTAAATATGTTTTTATGTAGGTCTAGTAAATCTGCTTAAAAAGGAAAAATATATTTTACATATTCGAGTGGCATTAGTTTAAAGCAGAAACCCATTTATCCATGTGGTTTTATAAACTAGCAAAAAACTTGTGCCAAGTGCACATTTCTATACATATCATATGTCATTGTACACGTTCAAAAACTGGGACACTAATATTGCTACCGTCGTTTACACAGGTACAGAATTTTACATTACTTCAGTGGCTTCGTTGATTTAACTATATGCAGATACACCTCTACTTGATTATAACAAGATCTTGTCTCATTATAATGTTGACCACATAGTCCAGCACATTCTCACATCAATGCTCTTACATATGTTTACCTATAGAGTATACTGGAATAATTTTGCATGCCAAGGAAACTGGTGATTCTGATAAAAATATCACTGGAAGAAACACAGAGCAAGGTGCGACTAAAAGTAGAGATTACAGAAGAATTTGATTTCAAAGAGGGCTTAGACAATGGGATGTGCTCTCTACAATATGCTGTTTAACTTGGCTCTTAAAAAAGTGGTAAGATAAATTATAAAAAACCCAGGGGTCACGATATTTAACAGAATTCTTCAGTGTCTAGTTTATGCTGATGACATAGTACTTATCTTAAAAAACGAACAAGACCTAAAAGGCGGTTTTTTGAGTCTAGAAGAAACCGCAACTAATTTAGGTCTAAACATAAACACAAAAAAAAACAAATAAAAGTTAATAGGATGTAAAATACAAGAGAAAAGAGCACTCCTAATAACTGGAGGACACAAATTTCAAAATGTTGAAATATTTTAATACACTGAGTACTAATAACATTATTAGTTACTGAGGACAACATTATGGCCGAAGAAGTAAGTGAATGGATATCTGTTGGAAACAGATGTTACTTCCCCCTACGAGAACTATTTAAGTGTAAAAATATAAGCAGAGCAACCAAGATTCTTCTCTATAAAAGAGTTCTTAAGCCAGTAGTCACGTACGGGTCCGAAACTTGGACAATCACAGTGACGGAGGAAGCGTGGTTGTGCAGGTAGGAAAGAAAACTCCTGAGGAGGATATTTGGTGAATGCAAGGAGAATAAGGGTGAATGCAGAAATCCAGCAAATCTATGGAGTGCCAGATATCGTCACTGACACAAAGAAAAGTAGAATTCCATGGGCGCGGCATGTCCACAGAATGTTAGAGATATCCACATTGAAGACAATTTTTACGGAGACATCTGGTGGACGAAGAAGGAGGAGTCGGCCCAGAAAATGTTGGATGATCTTGAGAAGGACCTGCGGAGGCTCGGTGTAAGAAGATGGAGACTAAGAGCAGAGGATTGACACGACGTGAGGCGGGTTATTTAAGAGACTAAGGCTCTCTAAGATCTGTAGCGCTAATTAAGAAGAAGCAGATAGAATATAGTTTGTACCAAGCAAAGAGACAATAATGATTCGTCTTTGCAAAAGCTCTAAACTAGTTGCAGCATATTCGAATCGTTGTCATGTCGGCTGATATCAGCATATAAATCCTATGAATCGCGAGGAAGAGAAATATGGCTTTGTAGCTTATTTAAAACTTGTGACGAATAAATATCATTTCTTTGCGGAATTTGAAGATATGGTTACTTATTATCAGGACCATCGTACAATGGGTAGAATGACGTAGATTTCCTTCTTACTAATATTCAGATAATAGCAGAATGGGTCAACATTGAGTTAATGAACAATCGACCTCATTATGTCACGACTCTGTCTAGACGTGGCGTCGTTTAATCTAATCTGTGGCTGAATTAACAGACAGGAGAGTGGACACTTAAGTGCTGTGCGCCACGCCAGACATGGAACTGTGTCAAGAATGACGCGGGCTTAATAATAAAAATGACGTGTCATCGCATGCTTGGGATCTTACTTGAGTCGATTATTAAGTTAATATTATTAATTTGAAGACTTCAAGATAATTAAGTTTTTAAACTTTACCGCTAGGATAAAAGTTAAATCAATCGTTATCTCTGCAAGTTTCTTCACTTTTTTATGACGAAGTAGTCACTTTTTTGCAGCAGTAGACACCCTGCTGCAAGCGTCTTCACGTTTTTACTTCTTGCTAAATACCGTGTTCATTTCAACTTGCCGAGGCTACTTTTTATCAGATTATATCTCCGTGGCTTTCATGAATTTGTGTAGTGTGTTGCATCTCTGTTTATTGTATTCCTTGATTGAATACAAACTTCAATATCCTCGTAAGATTTAATATTGTTCTATTCAGATTAAATAGTTAAAGCTACAGTACATTTAACGGCTTCTTTCTCATTATACATCTTTGATTGTATCATTTTCCTCATAAGACCTGAAATGGGGTTAACGTAAGAGCATGTCCTGTAAGAGCTGCCTTTAGGCAGAAAACACATGGTGATCGTCATCACTGCCATCTCGTCGTGCATCAAATATATTGTCAGCTACGGTTCCTATAATTTCGTCTGTCTGTCTTGCCAACCCTTTCCCTCAGCTATACATGCTATTTGGATTTTGATTTTTTTTTCGTTTCGTGAAGACCTTTGCCGAGGCGCGTTTCTCGCGGGAACAAACCGCCGCCGTTACCCTTGATGCCGAGAAGGCTTTCGATCGTGATTGACATCCTGTACTCCTTTTAAACTCAGGACAATTCTGCCTCCGGATTGACACATTCATTTCATTGCTATCTTATTTCAAAACAGAACCTTCTGAGTGAGAGTAGATAGGCCGTAACACCATTTCTTCCTGTGAAAAGGGCTGGCTGTTACGGCTGGTATAACTCAGGGAAGAGTCTTGAGGCCCCTCTTTTTCTATATGTACGTCGAAAACGTGCTCAGGTTGCCCGAAGCCAGATTGGTCATGTTTGCCGACGACACGGCGGTGTATGCCGTCGATCGGTGGGGCCGAAACAGCCCAGTGGCCAGAGAAATGGAAAGTCACTATCAACAAGGCCAAGAGCACAGCCGTAGTCTATAAGGCTCCCAGAGAGACTCTAAGTAGGCGATACGCTCCCTCCCTGGTCTGCCGGTGTGAAGTACTTCGGGCTTCACCTGGACCGTAGTCTCAACTGGCGGACACACTCCGACCAAGTAGCCCTCAAACCTGATCATCTCTATACAAACCTGATCAGGGGTACACACGCCCTGTCTTTTACTATGCGGCATAACTATGATCCCCGCTTAGGGAAGTTCACCACCACCTATATAGCGTCGATGGTTATCTACGTGATCCCTGTACGGGGCTACGTGGCCAAAACCCATCAGCGTAACGTTCAGTCTCTCCTGGTCTGTGGACTGCGCTGGACGTGTAAAGCCGACTACTTAACTTCTAATAAGACCATATTAGACTCCCTGTGTGTCCGTTCCCTAAACGCTACCATACGGTCACTGTTTGGAAAGTTCAACCGCCATGTGCCCGCTTTGAGGGTAATCACCTGTATACGCCATCGGGCGCAACCCAGCTGAGCCAGTTAGATATTGGACCCTTCTTCGGTGAACATTTACGCTGAAATAGATTCTAACTAAACACCTTCGGCCGGTAGCAGGACACTTTCAAGCATAACTTATTAATTTAGCTAATTAATTTATTACCTTTCTTATCGCATAAATAGTGTAAGATGTAAGCAGGTTAGCCTGTCTTATGTGAGAATAAGACATTCAAAGAACGCGGTGTACCAGCAGTGCACTTTGCCCTATTCTGGCTTGAACTTTGTGTATAAGTACTATGATGAACAACAATCATAGGCATTTGCTGGCGGTGATTTAAATTTGGCAACAGCACAAATTACAGTCAGTATTCAAGTGGTTAGGAAACATGTAGAATTTCTAGTGATGTATCAATAAACGTGTATAACTTGTCAAATCTCTAGGTAAAGAATGAATTTTCTTCAAAGTGTTACTTATAAATATATTTGTCACAACTCACCACTTTAAAAGTTAACGATTTGGTTGACAATAAAATAGGTGACGCAACATTAAAAATACAAAATGTTTATACCACGCATTGTTAATCATTTCACTTTATTCATTGTTTAAAAGTTTGGAGATATTTGTAAAAATATAATAAAAACATTTGATGTGGTTATGCTACACAGTAATGAAGCAGACTTACAATGCTCTGTGTGCAGACTACATAAACTGGGACGACAACCTGCAACCTAAAGACAATACTACAACCTGAAGATATCTACCAACTGAACAAAAGTTATGGCTTACTAAGGAAACTTTCCAGTACTCTCAAAGATTATTATTGTTGATAAAGTGTTGGAACAGACCTCAAATTTTAATTAGTTAAATTGATACACATATGTACAAAATAAAGTCAACATATTTCAACACATGTATGGAATTATAAATAGGACACTGAAAAATAAAACGAGACGTGAGTCAAAATTAAAGTTCTACAAAACAATAACTGTTCCAGTGGTATTATATTATGACAGTGAATCTTGTATTACAGAGGAAGGTCATAAACTCAACGTACAATCAACAGAGTTAAGATTTTTAAGAAGGGTTACAGGATGCACAAGAGGAAATCCTACAATAAATGAAGATATACTGGAATAATTAAATATACATAATGCAATAGAACACAGGATAGTAAGTTCACTTATGTGGAATACTAATGCTATAACACATTTTCCGACTGCCATAGACATGTTTTTGTTTTGCCTATTGATTTTGTTTTTTTCTTTATAAAGTAGTCATAAGTTTTGAACCAAGCTATGTTTAAAAAAGTATTTATGTCAAAATGTTCATAATTTTGTACTGTTTTTGTCATGTGGAATATTTATATGTAAGTGCGCGCGTGCGCGTGTGATTTACATTTTATTTAATAACTTTGTTGAAAATTAACATTTCGTTCTGAAACTTGGACAGTGTATTCTCATGGTTATAAGGTACACTTTCCATATACTCAATTCTTCGCATCACTAAGAACATCTATGACATGGCTAGGCTTCCCACCAATTAGAAGATCTAAAAACTATTTGAGACGGTGTTTGCCGAAAACAGACCGTTCAGTTCCTTGCCATAGAAAGACGTACTCGCTGTCACGAGATTTTCGTGACAGGACAAGTCAATTTCCATAAGACTTAGAAGTTGGTTCACGGTACGAATTCTTCGTAATCTTTGCCATTATAGAACTGCAATATTATTTAAATAGATCAAGTTCATGTGGTTTTTCGCGCAGAGTGGAAGATTTTCGGGTTAGGGGGAAAATATAAAACGTGATATTTTGATTATTAACGCGAAAACTCTTCAAGAAGCCGGTATTTGTGTAAGCTTTATACACGATCTATTTTTATTCAGTTTTAATCCATGAGATTGAGAGTATTCAACTTATAAACAATAACAATCTCCCATATCGCAGTGCGTGTGTGCATATCGCAAAGACGTGATTAATTTCAATGTAACCTATCTATGCAGTTTTAATTTCTATAGTTGCAATATATATATATTTATTTCTACAAAATCTTAACAAAAAAAATGAAGAATATAAGCCTAATTCCTGAAGTGGAGAAGAAGAAGAATCAGAAGGTAGATGATGTAAAGAAAATAAATAACCCAAAGGAATATAACAGAAATTATACGGATAGTTTTAGTGTGATGGAGATGGAAATAAAAGGAGAAGTGTGTAGAGGAGTAGGCGGAGAGGGAGGGAGAGAGAGAGGGAGAGAGAGAGCGCGCTGTTGTTGTTTTACTGAAATACCAGTTTCTTAACAGGAAATGAAATAAAGTAACCTACATTCTACTTTCCAGGCTTACGGTTAATGTAGACTTATTACAGTTCCGGAGAATACGTGAAACAGAATTTTACTTAAGCGCGTTACAAATACAAAGGGTTTGCATAAAGCTAAAGAAATTGTAGACGATTCCCGTACAGATGAATAAATTTTCCACTACATTAGCAGCGTAGTATCTCTGCGGCAGCATTCGTGATATTTTATTAAGGCAGTAGAACATAAGGTGGCAGAAAACTAGGCCATCTCGTGCTTGTTTGCAGTATCGCTTCAACTTCACTTATCCAAATGCGATGTATATTTCGTTTTTAATTATGCCCAGAACTAAAGAGATATCGTATGTACGACCGCGCACGCATACGCACTCCTTATACATACTGTTACGACATTACAGAACAATCTACGTGTTTATCGAATGTTCCAGAGGAATCCGCCTGAATGTTGTTTCGTACTTGATTTCAACATGCACTCGCGAGACATTTCTCGACGTCGCCAGCCCCGCGCACTGTGTCAAGGCCAATCAATTGCGTTCTAGTGTAGAGCTGATGCGTCATGTTTTTTAGTAGACGCTTATTAGCGAATATTCTGGAACCTCGGCGGACTATAAATACAATTACTCGGCGACGTTCAGTTTCAGTTTTGAGTTGCGATATATCTCAGTGCGGTTTGAGTATTGTGGCGAAGTGTTACGTGTGTAACCCCTCCTTATACGTTTTTATAATGTCGGGCAGCCCGCGTAATTAACTACGAAATGTAACAATTCCTTGTCAGATACAAATATACATTATAAATTGAGAAAACACTTGTAATGGCTGGTAATTAAAGAAAATATAATGATAAGTAAAGCTTGCTACAATGATAAGCAAAATGTGAAACTTGTTGATCTATATAATGCACAGAACCCTTCTAAAAATCTGTCATAAGAATGTTAAATGTTTAGAAATTATTCATTCATTTAATTATACACCTAGTCATTATTTAACTATAAGGATTTGATAATAACCAAAAATTAACAAAACAGGTTTATCATATAATGGCTAAAAAAAAAAATGTTAATTTCAGCCATCTGTGCATATATAAAATAAACATGCTGTATTCGTCCGGCTGCATGAGTGTACCAGAGCAAGCCTGACCTGACAAAATATGGCCCGTAGAAAACCTGCATGAAATGGCACCAACAGGTGCCTACCTTGTGAACAGAAAACCCATTTATAAAATAACACCCGGAAACAGAATGAAAAAACAAAAACCCCCCGCCCTGGCATACAGGAATAATAATTAAATGTAAAACCCCAGTAATAATCTAAGAAAGACATCCGAACCAGCCGGTTCGGCATCAAGAATATCATACCTTTATACTTAATTTAGAACAAATTTCCCTTACAACATTTGCACCCATAATACATACGAAAACAGCTCTGGTATCCTCCCACAGGTCAGCTTACAATTGCAGTGGTTGTACTGTATTATCAAGTTTAATTTACATTGAAATTGTCTTGCCGACACACCCTCGATTTAACCATGTCGCTGAATAAAGTTAAACCGTTATAGCACAAACACCTCACATGGAATGTTCCGCGGGCCAGGATAAAATAAAAAAGAGTTTATATCACCTCATATGAAGCGGGCGTTTCCATCATGTTGGTGACAGCTAGTCCTCCCTCCTCGGTTACAGACGCAGCTTCAGTGGTTCATAGCTGGTGACGGTGGCAGCACACCAAGCTGTGGTCAGTTCTCCATTCTTAGGCGAGAACCCTATGTATTCGAAATGATTAATGTACTGTCCACTCATGCTTGCACACTGGTCATGTATACCAAACACCCGAACCAGACGCTCCCAACCAACTCAATAAAATGCATTAAAAAAATTTAAATTTTGTATTTAAGTTATATGTTAATAAATGATAATCATTCACTCATAACCAAGCACAGTAGTAGTATATAAATGTTCTTTCTGGGACAGGTCAGAGGTCTAGGACAAGGTCAGAGGTCATGTCAAGAGGTCACCTTATCAGCGATAACCCCGCCTTATCAGCGATGACCCCAATTAAAATCCAATTAACCCCGCCTTATCGCTGATAACCCCAATTGACCTCGAATTAATCAGCAGATAACCCCGTTGACCTTTCGTAATCACCAGATAACCCCGTTGACCTTTTCTAATCAATGTAAACACGACCTCGAGGTCACTAGACCGTAACACACTGACCTAGTAAAAAACGTAAACATAAACAAACTGTCTAGTGATAACGTCGTAAACATGACCTCGACAACACGCTGACCTAGTAAAAATGTAAACATACACGTCAGCGTTGCACAAACGTAAACAAACAAACGTTTTTACGCACACGTAAACAAACGTTTTAGTGATAACTTCGTAAACATGACCTCGACAACACACTGACCTAGTAAAAATGTAAACATATACGTCAGCGTTGCACAAACGTAAACATAAACATTCAGAGTTCGTTGACACGTCGTAAACTGTTTTCCTTTCACAGTGTTGATACATAAACGTTACACGTTTTAAAAATGTAAACAATAATATTCAGAGTTCGTTGACATGTAAACTGTTTTTTTCCTTTCACAGTGTAGATAGCATTGTCTTTAGTGACACCTAGTATTCAGAGTTCGTTGACACGTCGTAAACTGTTTTTCCTTTCACAGTGTTGATACATATGTAAACAATAATATTCAGAGTTCGTTGACATGTAAACTGTTTAGTGCAGATAGCGTCGTCTTTAGTGACACCTAGTGATGAAATCGTGTGTCCAACATCTTTGTTAATAACATGTCGTGAGTTAAAAATTTATTATATAGTAATTGTTCAAATATTACTAATAAATTCTTTAACCGATAATACAACACAGATTGAAGAAACATACACGTCGGCTTTGCACATTTAAAAACGTAAACATAAACTGCTTATTTCCTTTTACAGTGTAGATAGCGTAGTCTTCATCTAATATATTACATTTGTAAACATAAACAAACGTTCTTTGTGATAACGTCGTAAACATGACCTCGACAACACACTGACCTAGTAAAAATGTAAACATATACGTCAGCGTTGCTGTTTTTTTCTTTCACAGTGATAACGTCGTAAACATGACCTCGACAACACACTGACCTAGTAAAAACATAAACATACACGTCAGCGTTTTTTCCCTTTCACAGTGTAGATAACGTCGTCTTTATTGACACCTAGCGATGAAATCGTGTGTTGTATAGCAGTTGAAAATGAATTGTTGAACGTGGTACAACGTTCTTCCATACGATATGTCAACGTGATAACGTTGTAATCAACGTAAACATGAACTTTGATAGTTCAGTCAAAATGAAGAATTTAACATTGCAAGATGTCTTATCTCATCCTATGTTTGAAAGATTTATTAAGAATAAAACTAAAGCAGAGATTGAATTTATGCGAGATACATTGTTGGTACTCCAAAAGTGTCGTAAGGTGTTGGAATTTTATAATTCAGACGGACTGAAAGAGATTACACCGGAACGTAGAGAACAAAGCGGTGAGACGTTTACACATTTTCTTGAATGTTCATGGGCACATGAATCTACTGTGGATGGACCGGATACTTGTGTTTGTTGTTATGTGTCTACACATTGTAGTGATATCATCAAGTTTCTCAATGATCGATTTAAATGACTTAACGATAACGAATGAAAACATGATCTATAGTATATAAACATTTTTTGTGTATACAAAATCGTAATATATGTATGTTTTTGTATATATGATTTTAGTAATTAATAAATCTGTATAACGAGTAAGAAATCATATTTTTTAAACAGTAAAAAACAATAAAAAAAAATAAAAATAATTGTTACCTTAATAATGATCATAGATTACATAAGCAAGTTGCATCGTTACAAACTAACATTTAGACATCACCCTCGCATGTAAATGCGACAGGACAATCGTTCGCTGTCCAATCCTCAAACCTTACCCGACACGATAAACACCGTACGGTATCCTCATTTCCTTGATATACAAACCCAGCGCTTACCAGTCTGTAAGGATTTTGGTTGGTATTTGGATAGATTCATTGCAGTTTAATACAATTACGTTTTTTCAGTACGTGTTGTAAGTAGGAGATCAAAAGATCAAGTAAATAACTTGTTTATCGAATTTCTTATCAGTTTCATTGCAATTAATTCAATCACGTTCTCAGTAAGCGTTTTAATGAGCATTTTTTGTGTAATGAAATGTTGTGTAAGAAATTGTTTGAATCTTGTTGATTTATTCATCATTTTTTTGTTCAGGTATTAAAATAAATACACATACATAAAATATGTTATAGATTATTTTATTCGGATAATTTTAACAACAGTTTATATAATGATAGCAAAAGATTAATATAGGTAAACTCATACATTAAATTGGAATGAAATATTTACAATTCATAATATTTAAACAAACAGTACCTAGAACATATATTTTTTTAAAAGATGATACAGGAACCGTATTAGATGGTGGATTTATATCACAGATCATTTTATTCGAATAATTTTAACAAACAGTTTACATAATGATAGCAAAAGATTGATATAGGTAAACTCATACATTACTGATTATATTAAAAATACATACATAAAATATGTTATATAGGTAAACTCATACATTACTATAATTGTATTAAAACACATACATAAAATATGTCATAGATCAGTTTATCCGCATTATTGTAAGGAGTAATGACCATACGGCAATGTATTTATACCGTTTTCACATATTACTCTTTTATCATCTGTGTTACTCAATGCAAATTTATTAATAGTTACAGTTTTAACGATGTGACTTTTCGATCTAAATATTGTCATCATTCTATGTTTTTGTTCATCTGATAATGAATTAAAAAGACATTTTTTAAAATCACTAAATTCAATGTTTTTTTTAATTACGCATTTTTTTATACCTTTTGCTTTTTTTGTGATTTTGTTTTCGTTCGTTGTAAAAGTATATAATTTTGAACGTAAACCAATAAATTCTTTAATTGGAATACTTTTACATTCGTCTTTAAATTTACCTAAAACTTTTTTATTTGTTAATGAGTAGCACATATGATCTGATGAAAATTCACTAGTATCAAAATACGTTTTTAAATCAGGATCCAACATATCTCTGTAAAAATCATTTGTAATTATTTCGTAAAACAAGCTATCTGTATCTGTATATAAAAGGGAAATATTGTTTCCATATTTCTTTTTCATTACGTTATAGTGAAAATCATACATTAGAGTCTTACTTAATTCTAAAACAGAGAAACCTACATAAATGGGTTTGTTTAGATAAACGGATGTTTTATTTGATAATACTGCACAAAGTGATTCATCGTAAATAATTCTGTCTTTGAAAGTTGGTTTTGATATGAGTTTCAATAATTTTTTTTCATTACATACTAGATTTAAATTTATTTGTTTCCGAACATTTTCCATACACTTTCCGAAGACGGAATTATTTAGTAATTTAAAAAAGTCTTTTTCAAACTCATTTTTTGCATCTTGTCGTTTTATAGTATTTAGATTTATGTACGGCTTTAACCATGGTTTTTGTGAAAATTGTAATATTCTATGAATTTTCGTTACTTTTAAACCATGATTAATAGCTTGTTTTAAATTAACATAATGACAAATATATCTCTCTTTATTTTCTAATGTAGCAACTAATTTTGTTTGTTTTGTATTGTTTACGCTTTTATTAACAGGCATGAATGGTAGATCTCTGTCCTCATCATGTAAATTTTGTGGATACTCTATATCAACTTCTAATACATATCCTATTTCTGATTCGTCAGGTACGTTTAAGATATTTATTTTATCAGTTTCTTTAACCCACTTAAAATTTGAATACGGTATACATTTACACATTGCCCACCCATACAAATTATTTGCATCTAAATATGTTAGAAATGTTTTAGGCTTATCTGGGTTATATGTTGATATATATGTATTGTTAGCAATTGAATGCTTCTTGATATTAACAGATAAACCCCCTCGTACCCCGCTCTCAAAAAAAATGTATTTATCGATATCAATGAGTAATTCAAGTTCAATTTTAGTAAGATACAGCATAGCGTCAAAGGCAAACCCTGGCAACGTGAAATAATGTGCGGAATCTAAGTTGTATGACGATACACAAAGAGATCTAAAATTTTCAAAGCAATCACATAAAAGTAGTACATCGATTTTTAAATATAAATCGCTGTATTCTCCTAAATTTTTGATTTTGAAGTGGTTCCAAACGTTAAGAGCGTGAATGTAATCTTCATCGCTTACGGTTTCGTCATTTAATTTACTATAAAAGTATGCTTTTGATGGAAGCTGACACTCTACTAATTTATCCCACGAATCTGTATATTCGTATGGATATACACCTTTTCGTGTAACTAATTGCATGTCATTATCGGAAAAAAATTTACTTGTATAAAAAAATTTATTTTTTGGTAAATTGTTACTTAATTCAGAAAGTAATCTATCTAAAAAGCGATAGGTATCAACAAATCTAATAGTTATGCCATTTATAGTTTTTTTGGAAAAAGAAATATATTTTTCTGTCGAATTTGGTATAACATAAATATTTTCGTTATCGCAACCCAACTGTCGAATAATAAAATGTGAGTCATAATTAGAACTTGCATGAATAAAAATAGGAATGAACTTTTGATTCTGACGTTTTAGATTGCAATCGTTACATAATGCTGCACGATATAAGCCGGTAAGATGACAATGATCTCTGACGGGTTTGTAGAGTAATGTAAAACTTCGCATACACATTTCACAATGTGTTGCTGCTTTGAATTTAATCTTGTCTTGTTTTGTCATTTGTATTGGTTCGACTTCTTTTAATAATGAACCAAGTTGATTGGTAATATCTATAAGATATGACATAAAGTTTTGTGCAGCGTTTATACCTCTATATATGTAAGGTTGTGATGGTAATTGATTTTTAATAAAATTGGGTACTGAATCATCGATTACAAAGTAAACACAAAAACTCATAGGTTCATGAAGTTCATTAGCTACTGTAAAAGAATATTTTGGATGTGGGTAGCACGTTTTAATCGGTCTCAAAATACATTCAAAATCTGCATACGCGACTATTGGTACCCTAAATTGATAATGAAAATTTCGAAATTGTAAATTGTCAGAAGGCATTGTTACACGAACAGGTGTATATTTTCCACAGTACCTTTTATGATCTTTTAATTTTTTAGATTTTGCAGTAAAATAGGTAAGACAGCTTTTACAGACTTCAATATTGTCATGATTTTTTGTTAATTGAGATTTTATTAATCTATTAAAATTACTGATGTAACAATAATGATAGTTGTCATCTTTGTTTAATAATAAAAGATCAAAATGATTACATTGCTCATTTTCGCACACTTTTAGTGGATAAATTATTTTACCTTTTTCTACACCATAAACATTTATAGAAATGTTATTATTCTTTTCAAAAACTTTTATATCTCTTAATGGTGTAGGAAAATTAATATTATTAAAATTAAATTTATTTTCGATATGCTTATATCGAAAATTAATTCGCTCTGGATGTGAGTCTTTTATATAACGACAAAGAATCGCCCATTTAAAACATAAATAATCGTTATTTTTGGGATTAATTATACATTTTTTTGTGATTAAATGTAACGGTAGTGGGATGTATGAGCTGCCTTTTAACGGTTTGAAACGATTTATTCTTAATAAAATTCCATCTATTGAATGTAAAGTCCATCCGGATCCTTTTTGTAAATATGTCTCTTCTTCAGAGCAAATATTATTAATGATATCTCGTATTATACTTGTTAGTGAACTACTTTGGAAGAGAGTAATATTTTTAGTTTTAAATGATCTATCTTGATAATCATTTAAAACAGGTCTTACGTAAGTGCATTCTACTACTATGTTAAATTTAATTGCGTTATATAACGAAACCATATTATATAAAATATTTATTATTATTAGTTCTAAATGTAATAATAATAAACAGATATCTTTAACATGTTCGTTGGTATTTTTATAAAAAAATGTTTTTAAGTTACCTTTGAACGCGTTCTCAATTTCAATGAATTCATTTTCAATTGTTGTATTCCTTAATCTACTTGTTTTCCTATTATTATACAATGATGATGATGCTGATGATGGTGATAAACTTATCGAATCAGACGTTTGATACCAATCGTGTGACGGTCCAGGTTGAAGATCGTTTGCGTCATTAAAATCAGACGCTTGAGGTCTGCTGTGCGATGGATCAGGTTCTGTATCCTGTACGTGCGATGACCCAGGTAGAGGATCGTTTGTATTAATAAATGAATCGGACACTTGATATCTGACATGTGAATCTTGTGCATGTGAAGGTCCAGATTGAGGTTCGTTTCTATTATTAAAATTTTCGTTTCTAATAAACTGACGTTTTTTAAAAGGCAGATTTTTTTCCATGTTAACTGAAATCAAAAGTTGTAAACGAGTTTATTAGCTACTGTAAAAGAATATTTTGGATGTTTTTGTTATCTATACGAGTATATTTTTACTTATTATCAGACAACGTGATTGCTTACATCAATGCTGTTTTAACCTTGTTTACATGTGATTACAACATACTAATAAAAAATTAAAAATCTTTATTTATTAGTTACTGTTGATAAATTATACTTACAATTTTGTTGAGACCTATGCTGATTCAATCTTTTGCTATGACTTGTTGTTTTTACTGTACGACTATTTATACTAACAATCAACCGATGACGCCGTAACCTCTTGATCTCATCGTGACTGATAATGAATTCGGTAAACAAGTTATTTACTTGATCTTTTGATCTTTTGATTTACGTAACCTTTTGATCTCGTCGTGATTGATAATGAATTCGGTATTTACTTGATCTTTTGATCTCCTACTTACGTAACTGATAATGAATTCGGTAAACAAGTTATTTACTTGATCTTTTGATCTCCTACTATTGAGAACGTGTAACTGTATTAACTACAATGAAACTGATAACGCATTTTCTGTGTATATAAACCGATTGAAAATTGTGATTCAACATCCAGAAACATACCAGCTACTACAGTCTGCGATCGTCATTAAGGTAACAATATTATCTTATGTTAATTTACTGTTTTAAAATATTTTTTCTTAATATTTTTTTCAAGAACATGTACAGTGATTCTTGGTTATCTGTAAATGAGTTGTGTTTTTCGTATGTCATTTTTTTTAATTATTAAGTTTTATACTCTTCAAAATTTAATCTTTGTTATAAATCTTTCCTAAATTATTAAGGTATAATATGTTTTACATACGATCATGTACAGTAATTCTTGGTTATCTGTAAAATAAGTGTGCTCTTCCTATGTCATTCTTAATATTATAAGGTATAACGTTTTTTACATTTCTCTATTCAAAAAAATTAATTTGTCTTTGTTATAAGTGTTTCCTATGTCATTTTTAAACCGTATTTGATTTACATAGATCACATTTACAGCTGTTTTTTGAACCGTTAACGCCTGTATCATCTATCTTGATGAATCAAGAATTATCAACACAGGAGAATCGTTTCTTACATTTAAAACAGGAGGAGGACCGTCTTCTTTCTAAATGGTTTTTTTCAACAAAAAGGTTAACATCCGAAGAAATTGTAAAATTAAAAACGATAGTTGACAGACCAGAGTCAACTCTAAGACCGTTTATAAAAAAGTTAATAAAGGATTTATAGTTTAAAAATTTTTGTACGTTTTCTCTTCTTTTTTGTCTTTGTTTAATATATGACTAATATTTTTTTTCAAGGGATTCTTGTTTACCAGTCACAAATTAATGTAACGAAAAAAATATTTTTGTATGTTATAGATTTTGACAACTTAAATCTAAAAGTATTTTAATGGATGCTCAGCGTGAAGGAGATCTTCATCATGAAGACTTTTTATCTTTAGAAGATATTATAAGATTAATTTATTATATTGGTTTGACTTCTTATGGTCAATGGGAAGACATGATAAAAAAAATAAAACCTGAAATTATTTCACTTGATGATGTAAATGTGTTTTCGTTATTTGTACAGTTATTAGATGTCACAAAAAAAATAAAAATAGCCCTGGAGATTACAACTGTCCGTTCACAGAAAGATATGTTATTTTTAAATACGTATCTATTTGATATAGACGAAATTTATAATTATTTAAATACACATATTATGAATTTTAAAGACAAAATTATTTCAAGAACAGTTTTTACGACTATTAATTCTATAATTAAAAAAAATATGTATACTGAAGGAGAAAATACAATGGACGTTGTTAATGTTGATGATGATGACAATGACGATAATGATGATGACGATGATGATGATGATGATGAATTTAACAAAATATTTACGTCAATTAAACGAAAATCTAAAAAAAATGATAAAACTGATGAACTGTTTGAGCAGTTTGTATCTTTTAAATCTAATGGTTCCAATAAGACGCTAACGACACCCGGCGAAAAGGGGTCATATTTGATAAAAATAGATATTTCTGATACCAATGATTTAAGAGGCGTAGATAGGAAAGACAGATGGCTTAAAGCGGCTTATAGAAGCCAATTTTTATTGCAATGTAAAGATACGACATATACACAACTACATAAAATTATATTAATGAAATCTCGAGAGTTGGCAAGAATTAAAAATGTAAAGAAACAGCTTTTCAAAAATTGAATCTTTTGTATGTAAAATATGTTGTAGTATGTAGTACATCAATTTTGTATTGTAAAAGTAAAATTTGCAAGTTCCTCTTCATCATAATGTTTTCTAAGTATTAACAAAAAAAGCTGGTATCAAAAAATCATATTGTATGTATGTATGTTTATGAATGGTAATTATATATATCTTTTGTATGTAGTACAACAATTTTGTATTGTAAAAGAATGTATGTATGTTTATGAATGGTAATTATGTTTTTTGTAATAGAAAAAAATTATATTATATGTATACGTGTATGCTTTGTATTTAGTAAATAAAAATCAAAAATGAAAATGTTTATTAAATTTTTTATTTTTTTAAAAAACCTTTATTTTACATATAATTACAATAAAAGTTAAGCAATCATACAGTCCCAACAATTTATTCTTTTAGTTTCTTCATCATGTTCATCACACAAACAGTTCCAATATTGAATTATCCATTTAGTAATATAAAACACGTTACTTAATGCACAGTTTGTTGAAGAGTGATCATATGGACAACGTATACTATTTACAGACTGCTTCTTCAAAACGCTTAGAGATGGACACTTGAGTGATTCAATATCCACTATTTTTACATGACAGTTCAATTCTTTTTGTAAAGTTATTTTTTTTTCACGTCCTTTTATATAAATACACTTTCCATATATATATGAATTTAATATTACTGGAAGTTCACAATATTCTGTTAATCCACAATTCCAACTAAGTCCAAGATAATTATTGTTAATCCAGTCATTAACTTTTTTTTTCTTTTCTGATAAATGTCTATAATCGAATGGAGGTAAGAATAAGTATTGATTACAAATACCAGCGAATTTAGCGTTTACTATAGGTTGCACACACAATTCTTTAATAATATAATTGTTTCCATCATCGCGAAAACTTTGAAAGTCGATAACGTATTCCATTGCGTGTAACAGCAGAACTGATATAAGTTTTGCGTAAGTAGGAGATCAAAATATCAACTACGTAAATCATACAGTCCCCACACTTTCAATTTCTTTAATTTGTAATACACTGTTCCAGTATTCGATAATCCACTTAGTTAAATGATGTACATTATTTAAAGCACAATAATACGAATTATGTTTGAAAGGACAGTGAATAGAATATGGAGTCTGCTGTTTTAACACTTTTAAGGATGGACAATCGAGTGTTTCCATATCTACTATTTTCACATAACAATTAAATTCTTTTTCTAATGCTACTTTTTTTTCTGATCCTTTAACATAAATACATTTACCGTTCATATATTTATTTAATATAAACTCTAGATCGTTATAATCTTGAAGACCGCACTTCCAGCTAAGTCCAAGATTGGTTTTAATCCATTTATTAACGTTTTTTTTCTTCTCTGACAAATGTTTGTAATTAAATGGTGGTAAAAACAAATACTGATCACTAGCACCAGAAAATTTGTTATCTTGTATACACTGAATACAAAGTTCTTTAAAAATGAAATTGTTTCCATCATCGCGAAAACCTTGAAAATCGATAACGTATTCCATTGCGTGCAACAGCAGAACTGATACACTTTTTATCTACGTAATTATATTTTAAATACTTTTCTTACAGTACCAGATAAAGGCGTATATTGCATAATTGTATCGTAAAAAATGAGACAGTAGATAGTAGTTTTTTCCGGTATGTCTGTTGACGTCTCAATATCCAGACGAATGTCTATTGAACCAGTTTTTAATGATTCATTTTGTTTTGAACAATCAATTACACAAAAAGGTGTATACGTTAGAAAGTTTGAACGATTTATCATTGGCGAATTTTCACTGTTGTAATAATACGAGGACTGAAATAATGAATAATACTCATGTAGAATCGACGTTTCACCATTAAAATTATCATACGGATAGTATTCTGAATTTAAATATAACTTTACGTTATAGAAAGAGGCAAGATCAAAATGTGCTGGGTTTTTATGTACATTATTTTTTCTGTCAGTCTGAAAACCTACAATAACGTAACGAGGTTTATCTGATTGTGATGACGTTTTAACAGTCCAAGTAAGTTTGTTTGCTTTTGGCACAGACGGATACTCGTAAAGTTCCCATTTTCGAAACGGCATTAATAATGGTCGATCAATTTGTACTATCTTCAGAAAATCTACCTTTACTACGTCGTTAACATAAACATACGGAATTCTCCATGATATATATTTTATTTTAAATTTGTATGTGTTTACTGTTTCAAGTAAAATTACTGCATTATTATCAGTGGACGCTCTAATTAAAACTAATTCTTGCTTTACATTTAACAAAATCTTTTTAAAATCTTCAGCAAATCCAAACAACCTTTTTAATGGGATACAGAAGCTAATATCTTTTGATGATGGTGCCATATGACTTATTAAATCTGAGGCCCATCCACTATTTTCTAAAGTGTTAATTTCGTATGGTTTAATCGTTAACATATTCTTAATTGTTGATGTTATTCCAACATTTTTAACTCTATCGACTTCTGATCCACTTATTTCGTATCTAATTTCATCAAACAAAAATGCTAAAGCATTTGAACATAATTTTAAAGTTTGATCATATATACCATTATTATTAGTGTATTCTAGTTTTATATGAAGGTAACTTTCACACGGTAATGTGTACACATCTTGTTGATTAATTGGAATTCTAATTTCGTCATTATTATTGAATGTAGTAGAGGTGTACGGTAGATGAGTGTGATAAGCTAATCCTACTATCGATTCATCTTGATACACAACATCTTCTATAATATTTAGAATGCTAGCGTTTACGTTTTGAATATTAAGGTTCATTTTTTGTTTAAATAATCCTTTATTACTGTTAATCCCAATGACTGTAGAAATTTCAGGTTTTGTGGTGTTAACCGGTCGATATTCATATCTTTACTACTTGTAATTGGCTTATTTGCAGTTGTTTTATTGATTCCGTAATAAAAAATAAGACCCATTATTATTGTTTTCTCAAATACAAACGTAACGTAATTATTTCGTTTCGAAAATTAATCAGTCTTCCTTGTTGATCTTCTAGTCTTACTACAATATTATGTATCCTAGATGTGTTTACTGGTAAATATATCACGTTGGTAGGTTTTTCAACAATTTTAAAACCTGGCGGAACACTAGGATAGAATTCGTGTATTATGTGATCTGGAATTCCGTTGTTATACGAGCCGCTAATTAAATTACAAAATAATCGGATGCTCTCTACTCGAACAATACTTATCGGTAAGGTTGAACTGTACCATTTATTTGGATTTATTATACATGTTTCAAATCCTAATATGGTTGCTAACGAATCGGGTTTACTAAAATCAATTTGAACGTTAGAATAAATTTCACTTTTTAATGTATTATTATTCGCCTTTATAATTATTTTTACATTTTCATCATGTTGAATTAAGTAATCGTTAATAAACGTTGCGATATCTGAAATTTCATAAGAGCCAGTAGGCAATACTATTTTCTTATCAGTACCATAATATAATACATTGTTAATTCCTTCCTCTATATTAGGTATTGAATGATATGTCATAAAGTCAATTAATCCTAGTTCCCATTTTTCATCACTTAACTCGATTGGTGGAAAAATATCACATGTTAATACGGATCCTTTACCGCTTACACAAAACATTATTACTAAGAAACTGTAAACACAAATGACCGCAGTTGACTGCATCCATATTTTGTCTTCGTGTATAATTATAAACGATTTCGATAGATGGTTGATTTGATGAATAAAAGTAATTAATTAGTTCGATAGGTGGTCTTAAATTACCAAAACTATCAAAATAATTAACTTTATTTTTACGTTTAAAATAACATACCCAGTGAGTACCATGACCATAACTATTATCTAAATTAACTATTCCAGTTTCATTTTGCCAAATTCCAGCGTGTAACGGTAATGTGTCACGCATAAACACTCCTCTGAAATTAGGAATCTTTAATTGTTTAACATACAGTAGTAAATCTTGAATTGAAAGCGGACGTATAGGAATACTCTTTATTATTTTCGCCGTCTTTGTTTCGTTTTTCTTTTCTTTTTTTTTTTTAGACCTCCTCCTCTTTTTTTATACGGTCTCAAATATAAACCTCTTCCACTTTTACCAGCAAAACGTTTTAAATAATTATAAACTCTGTTAGACATAGTTTTTTTTTTTTTTTTTATTCCCCCACCAAATTTACTTTTAGCTTTCATTATGTTAGTTACTGACCACGCTGCAGCTTTCTCCCCGAACGATGCGTCACTTGATTTAACACGTTCCCAAGCTCTTTCAGCTAATTCCTTATCAGCCTTAGCGCGATTTGTAGAATCTGAATACTTTGAATATGCAATATCGTGTTGTTTACAAGCAGCGTCAAGCTTATTAATTCCTGGATCACCTCTTTGTAATCGTTTCGCTAAATTTGTACCGGGTCCACAATACTGATAACCGGGTAAATGAAGTTCGACAGGTAATAAATCAATTGATTTGTTTATAACTTTTCCAAGAATATTACTCACTAGACCACCGCCTTCTATCTTGTTTGGATACAGATGCATTTATGACGTTTCATATAAACTTTGTATTATATATACAATGCGAAATTCGTTTATAGTTTTAACAGGATTATCTTTAGTGCACTCCTTATATAATTTATATAATATTCTAACTAAGGTGCTGTTAACTTTATAGTCTTCTAGATCTAATTTAAATGCATTCATAACCCTTGTTAAAGTCTTTTGATTTATAACGTCTGTATCATCTTTAGGATCAGCAACATTAGTCAATCTGCTTTCATTAAAATCTATACTATTTTCCTCTTCACTTCGTAAATAATATATTTTATCATCTATATATCGTTTACATTCATCTTTTGTATTATTTATACCTGTTAATAAAGTCTGTTTATTTATAGCGTCAAGCAAATTAATAGGATCTGCTACATTAATTAACCTTTTTTGCTTGAAATCACAACAATTAGTTTGTGTTTTTTCATCAGGTAATTTATTATCAACATAAAGTTTATTGGCAGCATCAAATTTATAAACAGGTGGTGCGATATGAGCCACACGATTATTCTTGAATGAATACACTGGATTATTATCCACCTTAATTGGTATTCTATCAGCTAAATATGATTTAGTAGCATTTTCTAAATAATTTTTATTTACAGCGTCACAAGGTTCGTTAGGATCGGCTAAATTAATAACTTTTTTCATCTTAACATCGTAACAATCGTCTGTATTTGTTAAAGTAATCGAATTTGTTCTCATATATTTTACATTTACGGCATCATCATCCAATTCAGGATCGCCCACATTACATAATCGTTTATTACTTATATTAAAATTTCCGTCGTCAGTTAATTTAAATCCTTCTCCAGGCGGTCCACGCTGAACGTTGGAACTAACCGCTAAGTCACCACTATAGTGTCCGAATTTATCGATACTCATTTTGAAAATATCGCTTCAAACGTTGCTGCGTCTTCTTTTATTATACCGGCCTCCTGTAGCTCTTCAATAATTGATAATATTTCATTTTCATGACCCGAATGACCTGCACTTTGTGAAGCAATCAATAATTTTAATCTATCGCATAATTCATTTACATTATTCCAGTACACAAACACTGGTTTATTGTTACTGAAATTTAATAAACCGCGACCTTCTGTATCACTATGCAATCGGCTACTTCCAACTTTTGATGCGGATGATTGTGAAAGCTTATTAATAATAGGCTTAATTATATTTTTATATTTGTAACTAGTACTGCTTTTAACTCTGTTTGTCTTTAAACTTAAATATGCCGCGGTTTCACTTATTATACGCGAGTAGTCGTCTAAATCTTCTTGTGAATATACATAAGCATTTGGGGTTTTCATAAAAATGAGATCGTACAAACCAGGTGTACCTTTGTACATAACATTATTAATTGTAATAATATCACTTTCATCAGTCTTTAAAGGGTATTTACCTAACATTAAAATATTATTATCTCCAAAATATGGACCAAAAACATGATCAATATCATGATTACTGTCATCAAAAAATTTACGCATATAGTGTCTTATTAACGGACCTTTAAACCATATATCGATAAAAGGTTCAATTGATTGTCGTCCTTTTGATGTTGACATCAATTCTTCAACCGTGGGTAAGGTTTCATACGTTATTTCTTCTTCACGCGGCAATGGTAACGGTGTTTCTACTGTTCGTTTGTTCGATATTGGGATGTTTTCGGTCTCTTCTGAAAACCTTTTGTTTTGTAAACGCGACTGAATATCGTCCATTTCAACATCTAATTGTTGTTCTTCTTTTTTACTCAATGACGAATTCGTTTTCTCTTGTACTAACTTTTGTAACGGAGTGATAATAGGTTTCAACGATTTTTCTGCAAACTGTTCTTCATCAATAACATTTTGTGTTAGAGTCTGATGTTTTTTCGAATATTTTTTCTTATTTTTTTAATTTCATTGACAAGCTTCTCTTGCTTGTCAAGGGAACGTGACTTCTTCGATGACATATTGATAAGTAATAAAAACATTTTCGATTACAAATTAGTAATATAGATATCAAAATCAAAACGATAACGACCGCCACAATTCATATCACTTTCTTTATCTATAACAAAAAAGCCTTTTTTGCGTCTTGTCCATGCTTTAGAACAAAGTTCTTTAAACATTTCAAATGTCATATCAGTATTAACATGATCTCTGTATATATGTTTTAAATTTAGTTCGTCTTGTTGAAAAATAATTATTAAATTCGCGTTATCACGAATCAAGTGTTTTGGGATTCGAACATATGTTTGACATATATAAATAACATTATTATTTTTATGTCTACATATTGTAAAATGATTTCTTATATTATCTTGTTGTTCACATGCTACATCATCAAATATAATAACTGAATTTTGTTCAGTATCATCAGGATGAATGACTTGATCATTTTCTGAAAATTTATAGTATTTTATTGTTGGTATACCTGATAAAACTGTTTCTAAAAATTTGTACTTTGACTGATACAACGATTTTGAAAAAACATAAACGTTCTCAAAACATAAACCATTAGGACTGAACAAAAGATTAAGCATTAGGTTTGTTTTACCAGTATTACTTGGCCCAATGATAAGAGCCCTGACATTATTTGGTAACAACTCGCTATGGACTCTTTCTTTTTTCTCCATAGATTTATCAAAATTACAAATACGTATTTTTTTTGTTTGCTGCACTATTTTCATTATTAAAAAAATAGTTCAAATGATTTGGTTTTTATCAATCCAACTGTTATGCGACTTATCGTATCCTAACCACTGAACAAGTAGTTTATTACCTTTACGTTTTAATATTTTTTCAATTAAAAATATATTGTCGTATTTTGTTTTACTAATTTCTTGTTCGTAAAATCCACCATCTAATACGGTTCCTGTATCATCTTTTAAAATATATGTTCTAGGTACTGTTTGTTTAATATTATGAATTGTAAATATTTCATTTGTCCAATTTGGTAAATAACCTTTGGTAAAAATTTGTTTGTATTTACTAATTCTCACTCTATCCCCAACTTTATATTTCGCAGGTTTCTTATTAACAAATATTCGTTTTTTATTTATTTGTATCAATACCCTTTTCTCATTACTTATATTAACATCTTTAGGTTTCATACTTATAGTTCTGTGTACAGTATTATTATATTTTTTCAATAACTGAGGAAGTACTTCGATCCATGTATACTTTCCACTTGTAGTAAACCACTTCCACATATGGTTTTTTAAAGTACGATTAAAACGTTCAATGATAGAGGCTTTTTTATCTGAATAAGTCGAATAATGATTTATATTATAACGATTAAATAATTGCTGAATCGGTAAATTGTAAAATTCTTTTCCTTTATCAGTTTGCAAATGTTTCATTTTGTTTACATGTAATATAGGCATTAGAGCTTTTACAATTTCGTGTGAGACTTTTGATTTTAACGGAACTGCAAATGCAAATTTATTAAAACAATTTATCACTGTTAGTATATATTTATAACCTTTATTTAACTTTGAAAAAGAAATCATTTCTACAAGGTCAGCTTGATATAAATCGTGAATACCTTTCAGTTCGACATTGCGTGTAGGAAAATTTCTTCTCGCTTGCTTATGCAATTCATTACTTATCTCCTGTCTGATGCTCATTATTCAAAGTACAATAACAATTAAAATTGTTTAAATCTATAACCTTAGTTATCAGAGGTTACTTTGTATCAAAGTACAACAACTAATTAACAACTGTTTACATCTACGACCTTAGTTTATCAGAGGTTACTTTGTAAATACGTAAATATAAATTACTGATAACTTTTTATTATCAAAGGTTACTTTGTTAAGAATAAACAACATTAATTAACTAAAGGTTATCCTAAGGTTAAACAAATAACTAACAAAAACACATCAACTCTTTTTTTTATAAATTTTATTTTCACTTTAATATATTAACAAAATTAGCAACACACTTTTTTGATCTGATATAGTCTTCATATTTATAAGATATATAACGCACAGTTTTACATGTCGGATACAAAAGTTTGTGCATAAATTGAATATGCGTAATAGTATTAAAACATTTCGTTTTAAAACCACATTTAGAACAAACAATATTATCCGAATCATCAACAAATCTTTGATTTTTAAAAAAGTCTTCAATACACTTTCCACTTTTGTCACTCAATGAAGCCATCTTTTATGACTCTGTGTAATTTAACAAGTAAACAATTTGGAGATGCCTTAGCGTGTTCAAACCATGGATCGTCTGTGTCTTGCCAATCGTGAAGTATAACTTTACAGTCTATACACATTACATCATCGTCAACACCAGTATACAAAAAACCTGCCGATACTAAATTATCAACTCGTGGTAAACGTTTAGGCCAACAGCAAAATGTTAACTTCATGATTTCTTCAGTTTCTGATATACATTTTTTCGCATTCATTATATCATCAATATGTAATAATATACTGTATAATGCATAATTATTATATTTATCATATATATAACATACCATTTTACATTCTGAATTAAATAGTTTGTGCATAAATTGAATATGTGAAATAGATAAAGATCCTCTCGTTTTAAATCCACACTCACGACACACAATACTGTCTAAATCACCATTAAAAATAAATCCTGCTTCTTCAAAAAAATCTTGCAATAACTTACAGGGGTTCAATTTTTCGCACAACTTCGCCATTTTTGACATTGCGTCCAACTTGTTGAGCCTCTACTAACTAACTACTTCCAACGGAGAGTTTTGTATTCTTCTTCAAAATCAATATCGATTATTAATTG
Source organism: Magicicada septendecula (assembly GCA_034769895.1). Classification (NCBI taxonomy): domain Eukaryota; kingdom Metazoa; phylum Arthropoda; class Insecta; order Hemiptera; family Cicadidae; genus Magicicada; species Magicicada septendecula. Next base: position 457,368,076 of record CM068371.1, read on the forward strand.
ATTTCGATATTTTTCTAACCTTTGTAATATATCATCATACAAGCAAATCGCTGGAAATTGTATCTTGATAATTTGTTCATTTTCAATTATAGTAACATTTGCTTCAGAAAATTCATTATTTACAAAATAACATATTTCATTAAACGTTGAATCAGTAGATTCTATGCAATATATATACCAATTGAAAGCATGAATATTTCCTTTCTCCATGTTAACAGCTTCACGTATTCTTCACAACTGTACGTTCAAATCATTATGTTCTTAGAAACTGAACTTTTATTCTTCTTCATCAACATTACTATCGACTATTGTTTGATATCGATTGACCTTTCTTTTGTATTATCAATTGTAATATTAATTCTTTCAATTTATATAGTACATCATCATTTACACATTTCAATCCAAATATCGATAGATTATTTTTTTCTGTTCTAACTAACTCACCCGTAAATTCATTAAAGACATACACAGTATTGTTTTTAAAAAAGTATAAATTACCATCAGAAAATCTAAATGATGAATCGATTTTAGGCGGAATTCCAGGAAATGTTTCAGATATATAACCCCATGATTTAGTAGTGAACGTACACTCATTGACTTCTCTATAATAATTATCATCATGAAATATATAAGTTTTACCTGTATAACTGTTGAATACCGCATGTAAATTATCCGGTTGTATGTTAAATAAAGACTGGATATGTTTCGGATAACCATGACTTAATTTAAGACTCGTTAAATCAAACATGAATACCAAAGAATCTATAAACATAACTATCTCACCAGATGGTCGTTGATATACAGCTAAAATTTTTGTGAAGTTTTTTGGAAGAAACGTTAACCAATGTTTTATTATTAGCGGTTTGGTATATATCATCTCTGCCGGATTTAATATCCACAACCATTTTTCATATAATATATATAATCGTTTATCAGCAATTAAAAATAAATTAATATTTTTAAAATTACAAAGATCGATTTTATTTGTATCTATAGGATGCTCGTCTTCTATCTTTGGTACTGAAGAAGATGGTGACATCGGTATGAAAGATGATATAAAAGTGCTTCCTGCCTTACCATATAAATTTTGAATGGCTAAAACATCATCATCACCTAACTCGATTTTACCGTTATAATAAGCATACATTACAGAATCTGATACATCTGAATGTGACAAACCTAAAACATGACCGATTTCATGTATTAAAGTTGCATACAAACTTGTGTGGTCTAGAGGAACAACGTTATCAATCGAATATGACCACTTTTCATCTTCATCAATATGAATTTCTCGCCTTGAATTATTATAATCAGGAAAATATGCATGTGCTAATGTTCCACCTTTGCCGTCAAACGTTCTCGTACATTGCCACGATTCTTTTTGCATCATATGTTTCAATCGTTTATTAGAAATTAAAATATCTGTATTTACTCTATCATGTTTAAAACGTATACCAGACTTTTCCTCCCATACTGCAAAAGCTTGTTTAGTCAATTCTAACACCTCTTGATTCGCTAAATAATAATGCCATGTTACTTCAGGTTTGTTCCATTTAAAACTGGATACTCGATAATCAAAAATAATATCACTATTTCCGCACCTAGGTTTTAACATTAAATTTATAGTTTCATTATTTAGCTTACCATCAGTAGGTAATTTATAGTATTCTTGAAATATAAGTAACGCATTAGTAATATCTGTTTCATTTACAGTTTGCAACGAAGATTCATCGTCTGTTTGAAGATAACCATATTCATATAAATATTGCTTAGCTCTATCCACTTCAATCTGTGTTGTATTATCGGCTAAAGAATTTATTAGTAATATTTGAACAATTACTATATATAATAAATTTTTAACTACCGACATGTTATTAACAAAGATGTTGCTTTCAGAATTCACGTTGGAACACTAATAAATCAACTGCTAACAAGTATTATATATAAATCAATATATTTTTTATTCAAAAAAAAGTATGAATTAGCTAGGGATTGAACAATTGATACTTACCTTACATAGAATCTATTATTAGAATAACATAGTTACACGTTACCGACTAAGCTAATTCATATCTTATCTGTATACCATGACAATCGTTACATTTAAATGTAATATATTAGATGAAGACGACGCTATCTGCACTGTAAAAGGAAAAAAACAGTTTACGTGTCAACGAACTCGGAATGTTTATGTTTACGTTTTTAAATGTACAAAGCCGACGTGTATGTTTATGTTTACATTTTTTACTAGGTCAGTGTGTTGTCGAGGTCATGTTTACGACGTTATCACAAGAACGTTTGTTTATGTTTACGTTTTTTACGGTCGTGTCAACGAACTCGGAATGTTTACATTTTTACTAGGTCAGCGTGTTGTCGAGGTCATGTTTACGACGTTATCACTAGACAGTTTGTTTATGTTTACGTTTTTTACTAGGTCAGTGTGTTACGGTCTAGTGACCTCGAGGTCGTGTTTACATTGATTAGAAAAGGTCAACGGGGTTATCTGGTGATTACGAAAGGTCAACGGGGTTATCTGCTGATTAATTCGAGGTCAATTGGGGTTATCAGCGATAAGGCGGGGTTAATTGGATTTTAATTGGGGTCATCGCTGATAAGGCGGGGTTATCGCTGATAAGGTGACCTCTTGACATGACCTCTGACCTTGTCCTAGACCTCTGACCTGTCCCAGAAAGAACATTTATATACTACTCACAGTAATGAGGAATGCACTCCGGCTTCGACCAGCCTCAACATATCTTGACATGCTCCCAGCCCCCTGGCCACGTGGCGTTACATTCAATCACAATTTTTGCAAATAACGAATATATTAAAGGCCCCTCAGCTACAGACAATTAATAGATACACAGTACTTCATCTAGGGCGGTCTTAAAGTTTACAATTAAATGATTTACTCAAAGTACATCCACACTTCCGGTTTCCCATGTGCGTTCGCACATGGTTAAAAAGATACAGTTTTCACTAAATTACTTAATTCGGTTACGTCTTTATACCAGGCTGAATGAACAACAGTTAATACAATTACAGGCGGTATTCAAATAAAACAACATTAATTAAATATCTCACCGTACTCACACACATCTGATCGACACCACGTGCCTTGAACATGTTCGCGTCTGGATTGAATAAGTTTTGAATTTAAATTTTCATACAACCAAATTATTGTGTATATGTATATAATGCACTTACCGGTGAGTCTTAAGCAATTAGCCTGCCATAAAGATTAGGAAGACTACACACAAAAAAGGACTGCTACCGAGGAAAGGCGGCCAAATGTTTTCGTACTGAGAGCGTTGGAGTGACTGGCTCTCGTAATGTGCCCGGAAACGCAACTCGAACTCGGCCGCTAGATCGCGTTTACAGTCGAAACAGTGCCACCGAAATTGCGCTTGCCAACTAATACTTCGACACTTATCCGAATCAGAAAAATCTAGGATTGCATTTCCTGAACGCCGGATTGTGCAAACTCCGGCACACGTGTTTGGTAATCGTGCGTGACAATTGAAATACAATTGTGTTTTATATTAGTTGACATTTTATTGCGCGTGAACAATTATTATTTGATTTGTTGTAAGAGACTCTCTTGTTAATTACAAACTCTTTAATTGTTATAATTAAAGCTGGTGATTAATGACGTAATTGGTGTCTTGTATTTTGTTTTTCACTGTACCATACGACGATCAGAATACCGTCGTAACTACACACACACACATATATAATATTTATTTTTTATAATGAATTTACCTCAAGATATTTCTTTCCTTCTTAGGAACATGTTTCGAAACCATTGTGTTCTCATTCTCAGCCTTCGTGTATTTGCGTCTGGTGAAGTATTTGTGTGTTGGCTGGTTGTTATTGTGGTTTCTTGTAGGTCTGTGGTATTTTAAAGTGGTATTATTGTGTGTGCTTGTGGTGTATGTATTAGTATTTTGTGTATTTTCAATGTTGAGTGCTTTGGAAATTGTGTCATGTTTTGTATTGATTTGTATTTTTTCAGGTATTAATTTGTTTTGTGTTTTATGTTTGTATATTTGTAAGTTTTCCCAAATGTTCGTTATGGTGCCTTTGGTTGGTATGTGTTTTATTAGTGTCATGTTGGTTATGTCTGGGAATTCATGTCCAGTGTTTATTGCATGTGTGGCCAAATTAGATTTGTACATTTCTGGTTTTTTGTATGCGTTTAGGTGTTCAGAATAACGTTTTTTCTGTTGTTTCTTGTTTGTCCTATGTAACATTTATTGCAATCTTGGCATTCAATTTTGTATATTACATTGGTTGTTGTATTACCTTTGTTGTGTGGGTTATTTAGTTTTGTAGATAATTTTTGTTAGTTTTGTATCCTATTTTAATGTCTGCCTTCATAAACAGTTTTGTTGGCTTTGTCATTTTATTATTTATATATGTGAATGTGGGCCATTTTTTATTGTTGTTATTATTTTTGTTTTGTTCATTTTGATTAATTCTTAATTTTTCAGTTTTTATTTTATATTTAATTTTATTTTCTATTTTGTTTACAGTGTTTTTATTATATCCAATTTCACAAGCAATTTGGTATATTATATTTATTTCTTTGTCTGTTTATTGTTTGTTTAGTGGTATTTTGTACATTTTGTTAAATAGTAAATAGAATGCTGCCATTTTATGTTGTGGTGGGTGGTCAGAAAGTTAGGTATAATGATGTTAGTGGAAGTTGGTTTTCTGTATATTCCATGTTGTAGGTATGTATGTTGTAGGTAGTTATTGTATCTTGTGATGGTTATGTCTAAATAGTTGATTGTGTTGTGATTTTTCTTTATCTTCTGTGAATTGTATTTTTGGGTGTATGTTATTGATTTGTTTTAATATGTTATCTGTATTTGTATTTTTGTTACTTGATACATATAGCCCATCATCTACATATCTTATCCAAATGCCATTTGGATCAAAAGAATTTAAAATATTTTGTATTTTGTTGTCTATATGTTGTAAGAATATTTCTGCTATTATGCTAGATCAGCGGTTCCCAACTTATTCTTATCGCGGAACCCTTCTTACCTTAATAAAAAATGTTGGAACCCTGACAATTTTTAATTATTATAAATAAAACAGCAAATAGAAGTACCAAAAACAATTGATTGAAAATGCAAAAAAGGAAAACAGATTTAATATAATCATTAATATAATATAATTAAAACAAATAATAATTAATGTGAAGTTTTAAACTTCTCCTTTTCTTCCAATATTTTTTCAAAATTTGGCTTAATTGTGGACAGTTGAATTCTGATATCAGGTGTGGCATCCAAATTACTTCTGTATTTTGTTTTTGTTGCCGTGTAGATCGAAAATCCGCTTTCACACAGATATGTAGTACTAAACGGCAACAAGCAGCGAATTGCCTTTTTAAATAAATTTGGATATTCTTCTTTTAAATCACACCAAAACTCGTTTAATGAAAGTTAATTAAATCTAATTTTTATTTGGGCATCTGATGTCAGGTCGATAAGATTTTCGTATTCTGAAGTGGATAGTTCGTCTGGTTTTTTTTTAATATCAAAAGGATTGAAAACCCAATAGTTGGTATCATCATTTAGTTGAGGAAAGTATTCATTTAATGCCGCCGTTATTGATTTAAGATGAGAAATAATTTCTTCGAATTTCTTCATCAATTTTAGAGTTCGATTCTTGTGAAAAGTCATTTAAAGTTAGAATAGGTTCCATATTATTTTCTTCAACAGCCACGGTCCAGTATTGTAACTTTCATAATAGCGATCGTAATTTATCTTTGGTGTTGAAAATGTTTACATTTTTTCCTTGAAGGGAGAGAGACACATCATTCAATTTTGTGAACATATCTGCTAAATAAGCAAGTTGAATCAACCACGAAACCTTTCTAAATCGATCTGCTAATGTAAATTTGTCATTTTGTAAGAATATGGCGAGCTCTTCTCGTAATTCAAACAATCTGACAAGAACTTTGCCACGTGAAAGCCATCTAATTTCAGTATGTAGCAGCAAAGATGTATGTTGGCTACCCATATCTTCACATATAATTTTAAATAATCTTGATTTTAACGGCCGTGTTTTCACAAAGTTAATAATTTTTATTGCTTCATCTAAAATATATTTTAAGGATGAAGGGATTTTTCGAGGGACCAGGGCGTGTCTGTGAAGAACGCAGTGACTACTCGTACAAGATTTAGAAGCATTTTTAATTCGTGTTACTGCCCCTTTCACAGGTCCAATCATTGACTTCGCACCATCGCTACATACATCGACACATTTCTCCCAACGTATTGCACTACTCTCCATAAAATCGTCGATACATTTAAATATCATTTCTCCTGTTGTATTGGTTTCTAAACTTTTACAGAGTAACATGTCTTCTTCAATAGAACCATTGTAGTAATAACAAACGAAAACTAACAAAACTGAAAGGTTTGCAACGTCCGTTGTCTCATCTAATTGTAAAGAATACTCATCACATAATTGAAGCCTTAAAATAAGTTCCTGTTCAATATCCTCAGCCATATCATGAATTCTACGAGAAACTGTATTATTTGAGAAAGAAATTTTATCAATTTGTTGACAGGACTTCTCATCGAACAACACCTTTGATGCATGGCTTTATTAAAGTTTCAGAAATTGTATGCGCTTTACCTGCTAGCGCTATGCGGTAACTTACTTTGTAGGAAGCCATTGTTACCCTTTCATTATCTGACAATATTTTCGACATAAAATATTTACTTTTCTCAAGAGACTCAAGCTTTCTTTCAAAAAATTTGATATCTTTATTTTTATATTCTGAATGGTTCGTTTCAAAATGTCTGCGCAATTTAGCTGTTGCTAATGAACTGTTTGATAAAATTTTATTGCATAATATGCATAACGCATCGGGGGCCTCAGAATTCCTTGTGGCCGTGAATCCGAGTAATAAATAACTCGAGTCGTATTTACGTTTTTGTGACTTGGTGATGTGTTAGTATTGACAAACAAACCTTTTCCTCGATTCGTCTGCTGTACAAGTAGCGCTAGTGCCTGGATCTGTGCCTTCGTCAGTATCCGCCTTTTCGGTCTCCTTGTCACTAGAAACATTTGAAGTACTTGCTACATTTTTCTTCGAAACTCCTCTCAGCCAACGCTCCATTATATTTTAATTTGGGTATACACAATATTAAAGCATTATAAATTTATAAGATTCCTACTATATTTTTATTTGAAAAATACTTAAAATATCACAAAACGATTGCAGTGCAAAACACTAATAACCTTTGACTGATATGCCCGCTCGTACGCTGTACCGTTGCGCTCCAACACACTACAGCTAATGGGACATTAACAAACAACAACCGGTAAAGTGGCTTATGTAGCGATGACTAAGCGTTGTCGCACATTACCATGCCATATAAATATTCGCACGTGCCAGGCAAATATTCCCAAGTCATCGCTATATAAGCCACACACGGTTGCTATCTGTGTTGAGTAATTTTCCTAGAAATAAAAGTAACAACAGCAAACAGTTGATAAAGAACCAGCTGTATTATATGTGCTTTTGTGATGCACTTGGAAAATAGAAGGGATTTCTGTTGAACGAAATTCATTGTTCTGCTGAACGATTTTATTGTGGAACCCCAAATTTTATTGGCGGAACCCTAGGGTTCCGCGGAACACAACTTGGGAACCTCTGAGCTAGATAATGGAGATCCTATTGCCAATCCTTCTTGTTGTTGATAAATTTTGCTATTGAATTCAAAGTAATTTTGTTTTAGCATTAGTTAGAGGCTATTTTTATTTCAGTTATATATTGTGTGTCTTCATTTTGTTCTTTAAGTTTGTTTATTATTATGTCTATTGTTTCATCAACTGGAACGTTAGTGTACATATTTGTGATGTCATATGATGTGAAAAATATGTTTTCATCTATATTTATTACTTTTAGTTTGTCTATTAATTCGTATATATTTTTTATGTTGTGATAATTATTTGTTAGATGTTATTATTTTTGTTATTTTGTATGTAGGTACTTTTTTGAAGTTGATTAATGATCGTATTGGGTTGTTTCATTTGTGTATTTGTATTAGGCTATTCATTTTAGGTGGTTCTGGATTATTATTTGTATATATATATATATATATATATATATATATGTCTGTATTTTTATTGCTGAAAATGTTTGTACCTGTTTTTATTAGTTTTATTGTGTGTTTAATATATTTTTCGGTTGGGTCATTATTTAATTGTATGCAATCATTAGTGTTGATGAAGTCTTCAGGTTTTCCGACGTAGTCTGTTTTGTCAATAATTACTGTTGCCTGGCTTATGTCTGCTTTTGTTATGATTAAATTGTTGGTACTTACTTGATTTTTAATTTCTTTTATTGTCTTATTATCCCGCTTTTGTTTAGACTATCTGCCTTTTTGGCGTAAGTCTGACAATAACCTATATACGTATCAACAGATTTTCGTAAAATTGGGAACGTTTATCCTTACTTTTACTGTACAGAAGCCAAATATTTTTTTAGAAAAATACTGTCCTTGTCTCCAGCCAAAAATTGGGGCGGTGGCATAAACGTGAGAAGGTAAAGATTGTCTACAAGTCGCATAAACCCATGTAGAAAATCAAATTAAAAAGTACTTTAACTACAGTCTTACAATAGTAACCAATGTAGGAAATCAAATTAAAGAGTATTTTGACAACAGTCTTAAAATAATGTTTGTTTGTGAAAATGTTAAATAATTATCACGTCAATGCCCAAAAATCTGGTAAACCGTTAATAAAATATCAAAAATTCCCGTAGAGTATCAGATTAAAGATAATTTTAACTAACGTGTACGGTACACTTAGTGTCAGGTTTTAGAAATTTCAAAATTCTGGAACATTTGGCCCAGTTTTTTAAAAAATTAGTAAAAATCCACCTCTGGGTTTTAGAGTAAAAAAAATTTTAACGAAAATCCTAATGTTCTTTTTATAATTTAGTTTTCTTTGTATGATTGTGTGCTGTAAAATTGTTATATTACAAAAGAAATAGGCAATAAAAAATGTAATTTTTTCCACAAATAAACAATTCCAATCTTTGTCGTGTTTACTTTCTGAACTGCTAGATGTCATGTTTCGGAAACCATTTTTCACGTTTTCCACCATTTCCAAGCACAAAATCGCCTAGGAATGTTTGTAGTTTATGACTTAAAAATGGTGGAAACACTGAAAGGCCTCGTGCGAAACATGGCATGTAGCAGTGCAGCAAGTAAACACAACAAAGTTAGAATAACAGAGAGTGCTAATTTAAATAATAGGATGAAAAATTAAAAAAAAAATACTTATTATTGAAACTTGTGCAATAATATTTCTACTTCTTTAAAAACATTGAGCGAGTTCTGCACCTGATGGAGCAAACTGTACTGTAAACATTGCAAGACCGTTATAACGATTGACATCTTTAAACGGTGGAATAAAATAACTGAACATCAGAGAAATAGTTAATTACAACTTCAACAAGAGATTAAATAAATTAAAACAGTTGTATTGCACAAATTATGAACAATACGTAATTAACACTGTCGCAAAAATTCCAAGTCACCAATTACAGCTTTCAGACACCGATTCAAATTCTCCTCAATCACGTAGCTTATTAATTACATAATATCAATAACATTTTAGAAAACGCAAGAGGGCATGAGACACAAGTACCGTCACTGTCATGTCTACATTATTACTTGACACAGTTCCATTTGTAAAGTGGCAGACGACACTCCAGCGGCCACTTGCCATTCTCCTAATTTACCGCACACTCCATTAAACGACTTTGTCTAGACAGTATCGTGGCTTAATGAGGTCAGATACTCATTAACTTGAGTGTGACCTAGTATCTGTTTGCGCTTATTAGAACTTCTGAAGTGACAAAATCTGTGTCACCCTGACAATGGTAATCAGCAAAGGCTTATAAATAAATAAATTTTGAATTTTTATTAATTATAAACAATGTGTTACTTGGTTAAGCTCTACAGACGTACTCAATACGACGTTATTATATTTGACAGTCACTAGAAAGGTAAATGCCATGAAAAAGATTATAGAGTTTTCAACAAAATTACTAACACAGATCATCAGTTTTGGATTGTTTCAAACAAAAGAAAAGCAAGAACGACGTCCTGAAAGCATCAGTAGATTACCGGGATCGGTGACCACTTGTCCGATTAAACTATCCATGACACTCTTAAAAATTTAGCAAATAAAAACGGTGAACTGATATAATCCATTGGATCTATATCAAAAATATTAAAATTCATAATATTTGAGTATTTGTGACAGTGCATGTATTCACTGTGATAACGGATAGTATCTAAAAAAAGAAAAACTTATTAAGAAAAGATTACTATTTGAAACAAGACAATGTATTATATTCGATTAACATAAAAATAAAACACAATTTCCAGAAACGTGTAGGTAAATGGAATGATGTCTTAAAAGGTATAACTCAAACATTTAGTAGGCAACGAAGAACGTTCTGAATACTGATATACCAGAGCGTGTACTGTTACTATTACAACACACAAAATTACAAGAAAATGGCAAATAAAACAACTAAAGGCATACAATAGTTATATGGGAAAATTTGCTGTGGGATACAGGAAAACGTAAGGTGTCAACGCTATACAGAATAGTGAATAGCCCATAGTGAATAGGCTATCTTCTGCTTCTCCTCTTAAAGGATTAGGTTATATAAACCTGTTCCGGGACCCATCTCATCCCTGACGATCAATGTCTCTTCTACCAATGGCTGTATATTTCAGTGCCGCCTTCAGCAATCGATCCTCTGTCATCCTCTGCAGATGATCCAATCACTGCCTCCTGTAAATTGAAATAATTTCATTTATGTACTTTATTTGAAATGAAGAAATGAAATGAAATGAAATGAAATGAAGAATATCGCAATGGATAGAGTGACGTGGCTACAGCGACAAGGCATTGCCTTTAGGAGTTAATAAAAAAAAAATTTACTTCGAGTTCTACTCTAAGATCCTCATTTCTTATTCTACCTTGCTATGTATAATTTAAAGTATTTAGTAGAAACTGTATTTCAGCAATCTGAATCTTGCCGCAATTCTTTTGTGACATGACCCAAGCCTCACTCGCATAAATCAACGTGGGTATTGCAATTGCCCTGTATAAAATTGAATCCTTGTGCTGTGTCTTGTTTTATTTCTACGATTTATATGAACCGTAGCACAAATATTCCTAAATTTAATTATCTCTCTCTTATATCATATTCAGATTCATAGCCTACTGACAAGCCGAGATATCTGAAACGGCTCACTTGTTCTAAAGTGCTGTTGTTTATAACTATCTTAGTCCTCATTTTAGTTTAGTCTGTTTTCTTGTTTTCCTTTACAATTCTTGACAATTGTTTGACTTCTTGACTGAAATTTAGCCAATATATGACCAATATCGTGCATCCCAAGACATGATAAATTGCATAAATATTACTACTACTACTAGACATAATTCCTCCTGTAATTCCATTTCTCTTTAGTCTTCTGTGAGTGTTTCAATGCTTATTCTACCTTCTGTCCCAATAGTTTGTGCATCAATGAAATTCGAAAGACGAAAACGTGCTTGACGTAAGAGATGTCACAAAAAATATAGTGAAATGTAATACCTACTCAATCAATAATGCATTTATTATATACTGTAATTATGGTTTACAGGGAGAAACTAACTGTTAACATAGCAAATTAAAATTGAATTCAAACACACATATTAATCAGTTTAGTTTGTTTTAAATGACCGCCTACAGACATAAATGTTTACACGATACGCACTCGGTTACTCCATCATAAAAGATGATCCCTAAACAATTAAATACATAATACAAAATAATAATTATTATTATTATCTGTAATATCATTAAAATATGTTAATGATGATCTAACTTCTCTCAATAGAAAATATGTAGAAGTTGTAGTTTTGCAATACACAGGCAATGCAAATTACGACAAAGTAAGACATTAGTTCAGATGTTCATTCGCTTACTGAGAGCAATAATGCTTTGTGAAATATGGAACGTTACGTCACAAAAGGCTAGAACCATTATTTTTAATGAGTGTAGAATATGACAGAAACGCAATGAAGTGTAGAATCATTAACGACTGAGTGTGCAAAAAGAAGCTATCACGTCAGCTTTATAGTACGAGGTACGTCAGCAATGGAATCGTTAATTTGTGTGTGTGTGTGCGTGTGTATACCCTTTGTTTCCTGTGTCGTTTATGTGGCAAAACTACTTAATAAAGTAAATGGAAGACTGTAATTATTTTCACCTATTTATTGCTTTCTTTGTAAAGGTTTGGAAGCTGATTAACTTTTTTATATTAACCGTTGTTTAGCTTTGTTCTTGCAACAATGACAAAAAAATGTGTCTTTGAAGTATTATTCCGCTAACTACTAACACTTCACAAGCCATGCTTATTAATATAAATAGTAAATTATGTATTCAGCAGAGACTTACTGATGGCAATAAGGAGATAGCAATATATACATATAAATATTGTTACGAGGATCGTGTAGATCGTAATGAAATATTGGAATGTATTTTAAATATACCAGATAAAGTGTTACTATTGATTTTTACCAATCATATGAAACAAAGACACCTGTCTCCCAAACAATGTTTGTTATACAATTACCTAGTACTTGACACAATAAACAGAATTGGCACAAAGTAATGTACAATTGTCTGTAAATTTGATATATCAGGATGACTAAAAATTTTCTCATATGAGCTTATAGAAGCATCCTTACCAGACCAATGTATGACTACCATTTTTACAATAAATGACACTGTCTAGGTAAAATCACAATGTGCTGACGTGATTCGAGAAAACTGACTTATGGACAGTTTAGGATGTTGCAAATCAGGAAGAAACAATTTGACAGAAAATACAGATCATAATGAGAGTCCACGATTTGAAGACCTGAATGAATTTAAATAAACTTTATTGTAATGAGCCACAAAGAAAGAATCCAGAATTCATACTTACACTTGGTGATGGCGTAAATGTATTGCAAGTAATATAACTCGTCTGAAATTTTGTTTCGTGTTCAGGAGACTTCAGGCACTCTGTAAAACTTTTGCTTTATTCCGTTTACTAATAAACTTGTGACGACAGAAGCATTATAATTTTGACCGATTACACTAAACTAGTCAAATAATTGCATGTACTACGTGCTATATATGTTGTGTTGATTCAAAATTTAACACCGTTAAATAGTAATAAACACTAGGTTTTGACCGCTACAATATGTATCTTACCAGGCAATAGTCTGCAATGGGTAATTACTAGAATATAACCGGAAGTTTCTAAACTGGCCGTGTTCGAAAACGCCATGAAGAACACAGATCTAAGAGCTGTGCTTTAAATTTGGAACGACCGGCCATCTGATTGTTTAAGCCAATATGACTGTTGGTTTACACGTAATAAACTTTACCTTCCTTTTTAGTGTCTTGAGGCCTTATTATCATAGAACGGCAAAAGCGATGTATACATCAGTTTCAAAATCAACCTTTTGAATAATGGCGATAGCACAGCAGAATTCTGTTCCTCCGTGTGATATATTAACCCACGAAACCATTAGGGCGGTTTACTCTGCCATCTTAAAATGTATATTGCTCTGGCTCTAAGCCCAGCTATGACTCTGACAATTGGGATATAAATTTAAAAAATTCCCAAAAGCTCCAAACATGTCTTTTAGAGAAGGTCTTGTAAGGTGTCCTGAGACTTGCGCATTTCAAATCAAGATTTTAAGAGCAACTTTCATATTGTCTTCTTCTTAACAACTTAGACTGTTTAGTCCGTTCCGGCTCCAAGCTGGTAAAACCATCTCTTCTTTTCCCAGGTTTCCCTTCCATTTCGGCTGATACAATAAAGCTACCTTGGGGAATGTATCACTGCCCATTCAGCTAATGAATGGCCTTCATATCATCAATACAGTAATTATGGATACCATAAGTATAAAGTGCCTCGTATGGTACGGGAACGTAAAACGGATGCCTGAAGATGGTTGGTCTAAAATGTTGCAAGTCAGGTTGAAACGAATAGATGAGTGAAATGAGGCAGACCGAGAAGATCATCGGAAGAAAAATTTTTCAGTTAGCTGGAGAAAAGAGGATTGCAACATGGTGATAAGTACAACAGAAACCTCCGGTTTACTGAATGCGGGAGACGGCAGTAGCTGGAGAAGACTCGCCGTAGACGAGTGAGTCGGTGTATTGTAAGACCTCGCTCTCAGGCTGACGAACTTCAAGGCCGAGAATTACATTTTAATTTATATTTATCTTTATGTTACATTCGTTTCTTTAAAGTTACTTCAGATGAAAACAATTTTATTTTACAATAGATGATATTGATTTAAAATCTAGTTCTCGTTTTTACACCTTGAAGACGAGCACTAGTTTGTAGTTACGAAACGTTTTGTTGATTAATATTGTAACAATACCAGGCGTCAATAATTAACGTGGCAACAATTTCACAACAACTGCTCTAGCCTTAAGGATCCTATTATTTACACTTTCGTGACATAAGACTAGAAAATCATGACTTTTCGGTATGAGACGTATATTTTCCCTTACATAATAGCGTCAGTAATGAAAATAAAAATACAAAAGTGAAGTGAAAAAAACACAAAATGAAATTCACGACTACAAGGAAGCAGAAGTGTTTTTTCGGGTCTGCTCTCTTTCTTAGTACGTCAAATATTAAATCCAACATTGTCAGTGAAGCAGAAAACATTCTCATGTTTCAATTGAATTGCACTCTGCCGCCATATCTGTTACTTACCCTTGGCGCGGCGTCTCCGACACTCCAGTGACATCCGTAACGTACCCCATTTAATGCGCTTATGTAAAATTTCGTTTAATACATACACTCTGGTAAGCCTGCTGGAAAGAGGCTTACTTTTGCTATATGTAATAACGTCGCGAATATATTGAATATAATTTATATGTGACTTTCCTACAAGAGAAATCCTCTTGAGAGCGACACAGATACACACAGACAAATCAGAGTTACCCTCCGGACTCACACACGCTCGTTCCTCCATTCTTACTCTGTTTCATTCTTCCCACTTACACTTTCTTCCTTAAATTAAATCGCATCAGCCCACCAAATTTATCTTTCCCTCTGTGCTGTAATATATCTTTAATTCCGCCAACTGTCTCTTCTTCGTCATGTGGTGGTAACTAATATATAACTCACATGAATTCACAAGAATTTTTTTACACAACTGTAACAGTCGTGATCAGATCACTTTGCTTTTAGTGCTTTCTGTGACTGCACACAAGGCCACGTTTACCGGCACCTGAGATTGTCTGCTGAAGTAGCTTTTAGTCCAGATCTGAGAGGTAGTATGTCGATTAAACTAGTGTACTGGATACGTTTTAAACACAGAAAGCAATAATATAGTGTACTGTATATGATATGTAGTACATCGTATATACAATGAGACCCATATACGAGGGGTAACCCGAAAATAAGGTCTCCATATTTTTTAAAAATAGAAAAAAAAATTTATTATCAAAACTTTTTACATGGTTGTGAAGCATAAGAACACTATTTTTCAACTTAATCGCCGTTACGTTCAATGCATTTTTCGAGCCGCTGTGGCAGTTTTAGTATGCCAGTGTCATAGAAACTCGCCGCCATGTCATCGAGATAGCGTTTGACCCCGTCTTTCACCTCGTCATCGTCGTCGAAACGCATTCCACCCAAATGTTCTTTCAAATGTGTAAACAAATGATAGTCACAAGGTGCCAAGTCCGGACTATAGGGGGGTGGGTGATTATGTCCCATCCAAATTGGCTCAGAAGATCGGCGGTTGCGCGGGCGACATGAGGGCGAGCATTGTCGTGAAGAATGGACACGCCCTTGGTGAGCATTCCTCTTCTCCGGTCCTGAATCGCCAGTTTGAGTTTTTTGAGTCTCTCACAATATGCGTCTGCGTTTATTGTGGTCCCAGTAGGCATGAAATCGATCAACAATACACCTTTCCGATCCCAAAACACAGTCGCCATGATCTTGCCGGTAGACTGTGTTTGTTTGAATTTTTGCCGCCTTGGCGAAGTTGGATGCCGCCACTCACGTGATTGTCGTTTGGATTCAGGTGTGAAGTGGTAAACCCACGTTTCTTCACCTGTGACAATGGAATTCAAAAGTCGTCTCTTTCGTCTGCATAGCGCTCAAGAAATTCGCGGGCAGCTTCGACGCGTTGCCGTTTGTGGTCTTCTGTGACCATTCGCGGAACCCACCTTGCGCACACCTTCCGATATTTCAACGTTTCAGTCACAATCCTCTGAATGGTGGATTTCGGAACGTCAGGAAGGAAACAAGAGAGCTCGTGGGTAGTGATCCTCCGATCTTCACGCACGACTTCGTCAAGTTTCCTGATCGTCTCGTCTGACACTAACGGTCTCCCGCTTATTTCGTCATCATGAATTTCTGTACGACTAGCTTTAAACTCTCTACACCACTTGCGGACGTTTTTGACACCTTTTGCGTTAAGAAATCGAATGACTTCGCGAAGTCCGCACTTGGCGGGAACAGCGATTGGGGCTCCATTGTTAACGGGTGCCAAGCCAAGACTAATCGACCGAGCGAGCTCAGCGACCGCTTGTTTGAAAGAGGGGAGATGGCCGCACACAGCAGTGCTGCCAACTGCCGCCCAAAATATTTCCCTGCGGCTCTAGTCCTTTGGAGACCTTACTTTTGGGTTACCCCTAGTAGTATTGTTACTATGGTCTTACTGATCGTCGTATGGTACAGTGGAAAACAAAGTACAAGACACCAATCAAATTACTAATCACAAACTTTAATTAATCACAGATACAGTTTATAATCAACTTGTACAATAATCCGAGCCAAATTTGTCCACACGCAATATAATAGTAATGTCAGCTAATAGACACAATTCGCCACAATACTTCGAACCTGACTTGAATAAATCGCAACTTAAACTGAACTGTCCGCAGCTGGATGTTGATATTTATACACCGCTGAGATTCTAGAATAATCTGTCACATTTTAGAAACGTGTTAAACAGGCGCTTCCGAATTCAATAGAAACAGTCTAACTGTCTGCCCTTGAACACAGTGCCCGACCGCTGCGGTCTCAAAGAGCCTCGATCGGTGAGATAAGTGCCACGTAATTGTCTTTCATCACAAAGCAGCAATACATACGCACACAAATATTAAAGCTAGGATCTGCTGGGATAGCCGAGAAAAGATCAGAACAACTTTTTCCAATATTCCAGAACGTTCCGTATTGCGTAGCAGTATATATACAATGAGATGAGTACGTATAGTACATATACGTATAGGATGAGAGGTAATATGTGTTTAAACTAGTGTATTAGATACATTTTAGACACAGAACACAATACACACCGTCTTAGGCAATGTCCAGTAGTACTTGTTTAGGCAACTGACGACAAAGGCGGGCCCAAATGGTTTCCATTCGATTATTCGCTGCTCACGTTGAACATCGCTGTACTGAAAATCAAGATGCACAATTATCAGACAATTATCCGAGGACAGTTCAGGAATGATGGAGATGTGGAGTAGGCAACAAACGCTTCTCACCACGACTACGTCTAATGGCAGGATGCACGAGTTGTCTTGCGTCTCGCGCTCTGGTTTGTACGCGTTGTCCACGCCGGAGCCCGATGAACGCCAGGTTCTCACAGTGGAGCACGGTCGTTCGCGCCCGGCACAAGAAGTTAAGGTGCGGTCTACGAATGGACAATGTTCGTGTATATCATAGGAGAATCTCTGAGAGATTTGCTCTATCCCTTCGCCACGTCGAGGACACGTTTCCGTGGCTCCCTTAAGGCATCACACCCGCAGGAGCTTAGAGGCGAGCTACTGTGCACGTCTAGTGAATTAGGTCAGGCATTGACTCTGTCCGGATAGACTGAGTCAGATCTAGGGCAGTTACTCCTGTCCTATCGGCCTACCTGCGTAAGCTGTTGCCGTTTTGGTTGACAGCCAGCTTTGCCAGTTCCAATGATCACAGGTGAGGTTGCTCACCGAGCCCAACCTCCAATTTACACGCGGATTCAGGTCGTTGGTCAGGAGGTCCAGTCGGGGAGGTTTGTGAACCTTGTGGGAAATGACTCAGCGCCGTCCACGGTACAGGTCTGAGTAATATCATTGCAGTCACATACCATGTGATAATATTGCGGTAAGTGAAAACAACGTATATCCATTATAACGGCCCATCGATAGATTCATGTTTTTTTGTAAAAATGTCAGATAATTCTATAAGTGTAAAAAAGCTTCGACAATTTTGTGGATCGTCGTATTTACAACTCACTACTGATCAGAATGTTTTTGTAGTATCGTGTCCATTCTTCGTGCTGTTACGTTTTTAATAGATGTTCTAAGCAGCCTTTAGTAACATATATATCACAATGGTTTTTTTTACGTACCTATACGGAATTGAAAACACGATAAAATTTATACAATAACTCAAAACCCAGCAAAAACGTGCAAAATGTTTCAGCACACCATCCCAACGGTGGGATTTTGCCATATACTGTACGGATTTCACATATGCACGTATGCCTAAGAAACGTGACCCTGAAAAAGCCGAAAAGGATCTAATTTGAAAATTTTGTGGTATCATGCTAAACGGGAGTTCTCAAGAATGCCACAGATAGAAAGAGTGACTAATGATTAGGTACTGAAAAGTGTGGATAAAAGAAGGATTCTGTTTAAAACCATTGCGGAACGGAGAATTTGTACGGTTGGTCACTTCGCTATTGAAACTGGTTCACCACCCTGATCGAGGGAATGATAGGTGCGTTTAATGGAATCGGGGAGCAAAGACTAAACTGGAGTATTTGGATTAAATAAAATGAGGAAGAAAATAAGTACCGACTAAGAGTTAGTCTTAAAAAAGAATAAAGGAAATCTATGACCCGGCGCCTAGTCAACCTTATCGTCTATGTGGTGCCGATGGTTACCTACGCGATTCCCGTATGGCGTTACCTAGTCAAGACCCATAAGCAAAAGCTTCTGTCTCTCCTGAACCGAGGATTGCTCTGGGCGTGCAAAGCCTTTACCTGGCATCTAACAAAACCACTAGATCCCTGAACGCCACTATACGGACACTGTCCTAGAAATTCTAACGCCGCACCGACCGCTTTGAGGGTAATCACCTCATTAGCGCCCTCGGGCGCTACCAGTGTGTGCCAGGTGAATCTTGGACCCGACCTCGGCGAACACTCACCCTCAGTTAATTAATTAATTAAAAACCCACGGCCGGTAGCAGGCCACACTATAAATATCCAGCACCATTTGTGGTCCCTGCGGCAGGAGCTCTTTTGAAGCTCGGGACGCATGACACGAGCGCGCGACGAGCAAGCCCTTCGCCTCGCACACCTCTCTGGTAAAAAAAAAAAACAAAGGAAAGAAACTCCAAGCATACCAACGTCGACCGTGGTCAGTTGTTATCCGATCTTACAAAAGTGGTTAGTTGTGACAGAAGTTAAACTTTCAACCCAGTCAATTAAGACTATTCCAATTGCTATTGAAAACATCGTCCCATTAATTATCCATAGAGACTGCGTGGATCAAAGGCATGTTAAGAGATAAACATTCACGTCAGAAATGGTAATGCGGCTGTTTCCAGTGTTTACGTACTGTTGCGACCTGTCAGCTTGCTCTGTATATATATATTTGGATACTTACAGTCTAGCTATCAATTTGCGTGTTACTAACATCACCTTTGTTTCACAGAGATCCAAGCAGTAGATCGTAACGGTAGGCCTTTTATAACGATCCGTTTCTGCTCGCTCCGCTTTGCAGCTAAGAGGATACCACATGTGGTAACACGGCACAGCAAAACTTATAATCACTTGTAACAAAATTACCACATTTCGATACACCTTTTTCAGATTTCGTAAAACCCCGATAAGAAGTGGAACACTGAACCAGGCTAATTGCTATTGAAAACATTGTCCTATCAATTACAGACACAGACCGGTATGTAAATAGATGTACGCTCACGACTGAAATGTTAATGCGTACGGCCGTTACCAATGTTTATGTACTGTTGCGACCTGTCTGCTTGCTCTGTAAATATGTTACCATATTTACACTCTACCTATCAATTTGCTGGCTACTAACAACACCACGCCCTGATTCGTTCTGTAATGATCCGTTTCTGCTCGCTCCACTGGCAGCTAAGAGGATACCACAGTTGTTTCCACCTTATTGAGATAAACACCTGTACCCTCATTAACACATTTTGTTACACCTTTTTAAGTACATAATTCAATAATTGCTAGGACATCTCATTAACTCTTCTACCGCTCATCAATGTAACACATATATTATAAGTATTATTGTACAATAACTTGTTAAGCCTCTGTTTTACATAATCTACGTAAACTAGGAGTAACCTATCGAACCTAACCTAACGAAAATACGGATTCCGTCAGTTGCGACAAGCGGTGACCAAACAGGTGGGCCCGGAATGCTATTGAGGCCCGCACAAAGAATTCCCTTAATTTTTTAGAAGAGATATCAATAATTGAAATTTGTGGAAGATGGCTGTATCTACATTAAGTGCAATCCTGTCGGATAAGCAAATTACAGCAAATACTAAAACTAAAACCAAAATATTCTAAACCACTGTTAGAAGTATCATGACTTAAGGCTCAGGGGTTTGGAGTACTAATAAACACACAAGAACAAAATTGATGACAGCAGAGATGACTTTTGGAGACGTTCGGCAAGAGTATTCAGGCGTGAGAAAATTAGAAATGAAGTAATTAAAGACGGAATGAATGTGAAAAATTTAATTGTTGATTTTATCCAAGCAAAAAAATTACAATGGTATGTACACACGAAAAGAATGCCACAGGAAAGATTGGGAAGAAATATTATGGAATGAACCCCACGAGGAAAAAGGAAAAGGGGAAGACCACGTATCACCTGGATAGAAGAAATTCAGATTATATTGACAAAACGAGAATTTGAAGAAGATTTTTAAATGGACAAGCAGCAGTGGAAGATGACAATTCAATCACTTCTTAATCTTCGGTTCCAGAAAATACTTAAACATTGTGCAGCCGGAGTTATAAAAACAGTAAATGTATAGTTGTCTTGTTTGATCATCATCTTCTTTCACAGCACTACACTTTATATATTATTGAAACTTTCTCTTGTGAAAACTTACTTGTCTTTTTCATCGAACGCGTTTCGGCGTCGTATTCGCCTTCGTCAGCTTAGAAACAGACTGCCAGTTTGTAAATATTTGAAATACATAATACTTAATCTTGAAATATTACACCTCTTACCCAAAGGTTGAAAACTCAACACAGCTGAACAGTATGAAATATACAAACACCACAAAACACAACCAAACAACATACTAAACGACCAGTTTCAATATAAATCACATACACTTTTCGACACAATCATACAAAAAACAAACAATAATTTGGATTCCCGCGCCAATCCCCTTCCTCTACACACCACCCCCACTATACCTTCCAAGCAACAACCGTTACTAAGTACTGGCAGTCTGTTTCTAAGCTGACGAAGGCGAATACGACGCCGAAACGCGTTCGACGAAAAAGACAAGTAAGTTTTCACAAGAGAAAGTTTCAATAATATATTAAGAGTAAATGTATCGTTGAACCTATGTAAAACAAATTTCCCCGTATGTAATGAACCACAAAAACAAACACACTTTTTCTCTCTTGTTTTCCAATACATAATGGTGTACTTTGAGAGTACGCATTATTTGGTTGTTGCACAATAGAACGGCGATTACAAAAGGAAAATTATAAATGGGCCAAAGTACTGGATCGCACTGCAAATGTTACTATGATATTGGCAGCTTTAAATTAACCTTTTAAAAGGCATAGAGAGAAGATAGGCAAGTCCACTAACGGAAACGTATTGCCAATTACCGATCTTTTGATAAATACTAAGAACAGAGAGAAGCATGAGTCCCAAAATTTAAAATAAACTCATTCAGCTTTCATCTAAAAACGCTGAAAATAGTATTTTGAAATATATTGTATCTGCTTAGATTTTCTGTCTAATAATGGATACTACAAAAGACATTAACTGAAAATATCAACTCAGTCAAATACCAGGATTTTGTTGTCCACGACGTGTCTGGATTAACTAATTATAAATATTTCACTACTCACTCGAAACACTAATTTTTTAGTCATAAAAATGTTAAATTTTTACTTTGTAATCTAAGGGTAAATTAGTCTAAAGGCTACAAGGTAAAAGTCTAACATTTTTACCGATAAAAATTTGTGTTCCGAGCCAGTAGTGATATGTTCATAATTAGTGTGACAAATAATCAAATATGTCTCAATTTCTAAAAATTAAGCAGGAGAGCCTACCAACGTAAAAATTAATGAGCTGTTTTTGGGGTTTTTGGAAGTAACCGATTAAACTAGCCTAGGCTTAGAACGGTGATTTGTTAACCGTTTTGTGGAGAACGTATTCTGTTTATGTTATATAGTTTCAGTAGCTGCCACAGCATTAAGAAAGAGTTAGGATTTACGAGAGAACAATGGTATGAATTAAAAACGTGTTGCAGAGTAGCTCAGAGACAAAAATCACTGCCGGCTAGTGAAAGTGTGTGGTGCAGTTGGCAGGTTAATGTCAGGTAAAAACGACGTTTCGACGCAATTTACCGAGACCGCCAACCCTTTAATTTGAGAAGACAAACAACAACAAGACACATATATATATATTACAACAAATTTATTATATAATTTATATTTGTGGAGCCCCACGATCTTGGAGCGCCATTTTTATACAACAATACAATGTTATTAAATGTAAGCGTGTCGTGCCACACGTCAAGGACGACAAAAATGTAACATGTTATATATTCTGTGCAATTTAATTGGTACATTAATTAAACTCATACACTTTATATAACATTACTAACAACATGTACGTGTATTTGGGGTTCAGGTGTAAATCTAATAAGATTATTTTTATTATCAATATTCAAAACTCATATTTATTATTTTTTTATTATTAAAATTATTCATAAACATAATTAATTTGTCGGTCGCGATATTGGTCATTATTTAATGCTTATATCTTACGATATGCAATATTACACATATTTAAAAAAATTCTTATGTCTAAACATGTTAATCGTATATCTAAAAATGTTAAATAAATTTTATTAATTTATTATAAAATTATTATATTCTTATATTGAACTAAATTGTCTAATCTCAGATCTGACCTCCACTAGCTCAGTCTATACCAATGTTTTGACTTCAGTTTAACTTTATATTAATTTCTTGTAGACTGGCTTTTGTTTTAATATTCAACTTTAAATTAATCTTTCTATACTTCAAATATCTAATCACTTTACTACTTATTTTGATAATAAACTCTACTCTCTTTACTTTAAATTCTCTTTCATTTATTACTGCTTTTATGTATTTGCGATTGCTCATTCTTACGACTAAACATTTATTTACATTTTAACATATTATTACTAAATATAAACTTTCTTTGTTTCAATTTACTGTCTTTTGAAATCGTCTTTATGAGCTCTTTTGTTTTTATAAATCATTTAAAATGCATTAAGCATGTCACCTCGATTTATGATGATCTTACGACTGTTGTCCGGGGTTCCAGCGTTCTCTAGAGTTGTTTCCATTCCTCTTGTCCTGGCGTGTTCCTGGATACGTCTAGGGTCCAGCGTCGATCTACGGCAGCTTTCCTGGATACGTCTAGAGTCCAGCGTCGATCTACGGCTTCCCTGGATACGTCTAGTTTCCAGCATCGATCCACAGCATATTTCCTGGATATACTCTTGATAGACTAACTATTGCTGTATTTACTTTTCCCGTAATATTGTCGTGACTTTAATAAACGTCATTTCGTTTGTTACTGCGACTTGTAATAGGATAAATAATATAAACTGTTTTGCCGACGGACAGCATGTCCGGCTGCAACTGAGTCTTGAAATGAAGAGAGGGGTTTTGGTCGAACCCTTAATTTATACCCTCTCGAGATTCCGCGCTGGTCGGCTCCAAAATCGTCCTTTCTATACCTGCGTATCTCGTGACAGCCCCCTCTACCGAACCTTTTCATCTATTTGAAATTATTAGCAAATAGCACTGTTTTGCACAGAATCGAGATAGCACAAATCGTAGCTACTTCGATTAATCACTCACTATATTAATTTGAGCGTCTTAGGGTAATTTGCGTATTTTTTAGCACGTTTATTTTGCACTGTCTTCGCATAACGTGTTCTATTAGCGTCATCTTTTCACTGGGGATAACTATAATTTTTACCCCAACTTTGGTGCCTTTGGTTTGATCATACGTTAATTAGTTTTCTCACAGTGAATTAAAACAATTATTTTATTATTTACTTGTGGCGGGTTGCTGAGTTTCCTGTCTATGCCTGATTCACTCACACACAAGATACACGTGTAACACACACACAATTGAGCAGGTGTTCACTGCGTGTCGGAACAGGTTAATTGCTACCCTAATCTAACAATGAAATATTTCTGCAATCTCAGACCTGTCCATTTACCCGTAACTTATACAAATTATACAAAATTTATATTTATTTAAATGAATGCCTAATACAGCGTATGGCTGTATCGTTGCAATATATATATATATATATATATATATATATATATATATAATATATAAATAACCGCCTACAAATTGTAAATCGTAAAAGGTAATAAACAATTTGTGATTTTATGGAAACAGCAAGGTAGGTTGTCGCCTTACTTGTTTTCCTCTGACACTGAGAAATATTTTTTTTTCTTGTACGAAATTTACACAAGTTATACGTCACTCGAGACGGTAGAACCGTCTTCTGTTTTACTTCTGTGACATTCTTGTGCACGCCGCCTAATGCGCTTATGTAAAATTTCGATTAATGTATTCCCCGGTAAGCCTGCTATAAAGAGGCTTACGTTCGCTATATGTATTAGTAAGGCAGAGATATTGAATAAAACATGTCTGACTTGCTAACACGACATTCAAAGCACCTTCCATACACAAATACTACCGTCTATCTTTCTAGAATTTCGTCTGTCTTTTTCCCTCCTACACTTTATCAGTTTTATGTATTTCTCTCACTTCATAACCCCTTTTATTTCTTTCTTTTTCTTTCGCTTCCTGTGCCTTATACTAGCCCGAGTTCATGTATCACATGCCTCAACCTTGTGGATACAGTTCGGTAAGGAAAACATTTCCATAACCGTTTTATGTTTTATTAGTCACCACCACTATCACTAAAATTTCATCATCATCATCATCATCATCATCATCATCATCATCATCATCATCATCATCATCATCATCATCATCATCATCGTCGTCGTCGTCGTCGTCGTCGTCGTCGTCGTCGTCATCATTACCATCGTCGTCATCACCATCACCACCACCATTATCACTATCATCATCTTCATCGTCATCACCACCACCACCATTATCATCATCATTATCTTTATTGTCGTAGAAGTCGTCGTCATCAACATCACCACCACCATTATCACTATCATCATCTTCATCGTCATCAACATCACCACCAATATTATCACTATCATCATCTTCATCGCCACCACCATTATCACTATCATCATCTTCATCGTCATCACCACCACCACCATTATCATCATCATCATCTTTATTGTCGTAGAAGTCGTCGTCATCAATATCACCACCACCATTATCACTATCATCATCTTCATCGTCATCAACATCACCACCAACATTATCACTATCATCATCTTCATAGCCACCACCATTATCACTATCATCATCTTCATCGTCATCACCACCACCACCATTATCATCATCTTTATTGTCGTAGAAGTCGTCGTCATCAACATCACCACCACCATTATCACTATCATCATCTTCATCGTCATCAACATCACCACCAACATTATCACTATCATCATCTTCATCGCCACCACCATTATCACTATCATCATCTTCATCGTCATCAACACCACCATCATTATCGTCATCATCATCATCATCTTTATTGTCGTAGAAGTCGTCGTCATCGTCATCACTGTTATTATCTACATAACATATTCCACAAGGGCTTAGTGTATACTTCTGTGTTGGTCCTACGAATTCCGCGACCCTTCGGTCGGATATGCCCTGTGTCTTCAATCGATCACAGTTTCTCCGCGGTGTAGAAAATTAATATCTAAACGTGAAGACTGTTCGTTCATTATCTAAACGTGAAGACTGTTCGTTCATTTGAAATTAGTTTCCCAATGTTGTTTCAGGAAAATAGCAGAAGATATCAGGACGTACGAATAATTGAAAATTGTTTATGTGAATCTTGTGAAACTTACGTCTCTGTTGGGGTGAAATTAAAGAAAACAAAGCAATGTGTCATAACTATTTCCAGAACAGGGAACTCCGTTTATCTTTAATTTTGTAAAGACGATATATTTTATACTAAATAAGTATACATTGTGAAAGAAATTACAACAGCTATATATTTTAAATTAGTGCAAATCTGTAACATGCATATGAAAGCCATATTCTGCTGTGTTGGAAGAAAAATCACAACGCAAAAAAATGTAGACCATTTACTCTTAAATGCATATATGTGTGTGTGTGTGTGTTACCGTTAAAGTGCATAATTCAGTTATTTCATGAAATGATTGGGTTTTCATGAATTACCTGACAATGTTACGTAAAGTGTCAAATAAATACACTATTTCAAACTTTACCTAGTTATTCCATGAAATAACTAGTTGTTTTATAAATTAACTGATAACAAGTAGTTAAAGTCTTTAAAAAATAAATGTAATATTACGGCAAGGGTAGTTAAACAGTAATAAAAAATGTCCACAGTATAATGTATGAGTTCGTGTTAGTTTAACTAAATTTTAGGTTTTAAAAGTTCGGATTAAATAAAACATTACTTTTGTATTCAACGTAAATCACATAAAACGTAAAATAAATGATTTATAATGTTTACTAATGATTCGCTAATTTATAATAATCCTTTAAATATAACTATTTAAAGAATACATTTTTTTAATACGGTACTATAAAGGTACAGAGACCTAGAGAACAGCTCCTTGATTCGGCGTTTCCTGGTTCCTAACTGGATAAATACATCGCTGGTTTTTTTCATGACGACAGCTAAAATAGATCTAATATCTCCTCTTCTTCTGTCAACTTCAGGTACTAGAATATGGACTGTAATACCTACAGATACCTCAGAATGAGATTTGTTTGACATTAATTTTATTTTCCTTGCCTGAGTTTTCAATATAATTCTTTACCTTCTTGTCCTTCTTTCTCGATATTTATTTCAAATAAACACAACCTGTAGACCATCCGTACAATTTTTTCTTCCGTGTACCAGACTTCCGAGCATGACACACACATAGGCTGGACACATTTCAAATAAAATAGGTGAAGTAGCACATTTCTTTGCTATTTTTTGAACACACAACACACACTTTTACAGTTTGATTTGGAGATGCTTCTTTGACAGAAACGGCTTCATCATCAAATTTGGAGGATGCAGTCTCCACCAATAACCGGTTCATAGAGTGTTCGCGAACCGTCTGGCTCACAATTATTGCGTTGTTTAAAAGAAAAGGCGACAGAAATTCCCATTTAAAACTATAACGATAAGGCATTCGTTATTCTATTTCTATAATATAACTAGTTAAATTGTAGAATGCAATAATTTTATACACTTTAACTGATTTAGTTAGGTAAGTATCTAGTTATTCAATGAAATGACGGATTATAGACCTTAAAGGTAACACACACACACACACACACACACACACACACACACACACACACAGAGAAGCACCTATAATTTAGAACGCTTATAGTATCTTTGTATTATAAGAATGATTTTAGCAAAATTACAGAAATATTAGATGCTAAAGAATTTTTGAAATATCTAATTAATGCAATCTTATGTTCAAATTTCTACAACAAATTGGAATTAAATCGCAACTCTTAGACAAAATTTGGATAAAACAAGGTGCCGTTGTCCAGGGTGCAGGTTACCAGCGACAAAAAGGAATAAACAAATTAAAGAGAAATACTAACAGAAATCTGTCTACACGCAAATGACCAAACTATAGTGTTAGCAAGAGAGGATAATTTTTGAGTACATAACTACAAGATGAGCAGTGTTATCGCGACAAATATTTTTATTAATAAATTCAATGTGATTTGCTTCAAACAATGTACATAACGCTATCAAAAGTAGTAGTTACTGACTAACTCTAAGATCAAATCTCTTGTTTCCAATTTCTTTGTAAATACTTTTCATATGAACTAGACTGGTACAGTACGAGAAAGTTAAAGAAGATTCTGGTTTTATTAAAGAAGTTTGGTGAATTATTAAGAAAGTATAAATAAAGAAGACAAGAAGGAAAAGAAAGTTAAGTTTCATATTTGCTGTTACACCGACATTCTGAACTGATTTCAAGATATATTTTTAAGTGGAAAGTTTACAGATCACATACAAGATACGAAGATAGGATTTCTACGAAGTGTGAAACTATACGCGAGAAGAGACAAAATCAGAAACTATGTTGTGATAACAAAACTATATATATTCTATAACAACTTGCTGATAAAAGTGGGTGAAACGTATAAACAGAATGCAAGATGTTAGAATTTTAAATAAGATATAAATTTTAAATTGTAACACAAAATGGAATAAAGAGAGATATAGACAGACTTTCCAAGTGTCTGTCATAAAGACAATGAGCTTTTTTTTTACTGCTTTAATCCTCACGCCAATGAATTTTCATATTCTTTCTCTGTTGCCACACTGAATTGATATCTTAAATGACTAGTTACACTTTTGAAGGTTTAAAACTACACTGTATTTTATACTCACAATTCAATGATATATCTTCCCATTTGTCGTGAACATTTTTCCTTTCAG
Source organism: Magicicada septendecula (assembly GCA_034769895.1). Lineage (NCBI taxonomy): Eukaryota > Metazoa > Arthropoda > Insecta > Hemiptera > Cicadidae > Magicicada > Magicicada septendecula. The sequence continues at coordinate 457,397,049 of CM068371.1, forward strand.
TCCTTGGCTTTTAATCTCCATCATTAAAACTGAATATCACGTGCTTCAAAACGTTAAACATTTTTAACTAGTCCCTATAATCCAGTCCAATGTTCCTGGCACATACATTTGCAAGCAGGGGCGAATCCTATGTTTTCCAAAGTTTCGGTCACAGTACTAACCATCAAAGGAGAAACAAACTCTTCTTTGTAAAAGATACAACGTTTTAACGATATTTATTGTTTACTCGTTGAGCACTTGGTGAAATATATTAACACAAATGTTTTTAAAAATTTTACAAGGTTTTTAGAAAGCCGATTTTAACTAGTACAGGTTTTACAAGTCATTGCTTACAACACAATCACTTCATACATACAAAAAAATACCACTACTGCAGAACATATAAAAAGGTAAGAAAATGGATATATTAGAAATTCTGGAAATTACAAAACAAAAAATAGTAACAAAATATAACAAACGAACATACTGAATTCTGTGTATCCAATTTATTATTAAAAGTTGTTATATAGTTTATTAATTTTTATATTTTGCATTCCGATTATGATTTGTTCTTACAGACACTTGACCTTTCCATTAGCTTCCTCACACCCTCGCCACGCCATCATACATACCCTGCATATGTCCTCATACACGCCCTAAACACATGTTCGCCACCCTTACATTCTTTGTTTAGTTTAGTTGCTCATTGATCGTTTCTGACAATAGCTTAATAAGCTGATACAGCTGTCAGAGTTAAATAAAAGCTGTGAAACGTACAAAGTGTTTATATATATATTTCTAAAAACCTTTATACAAGGTTTTGTTTCTTTTACAAGAACCTACAGAATTGTATACCTTAGAGTACAGCTACAAACGGCGTCATAACTTACACTAGTAGAAATGAGTACAACGGAAATGCAAATAATATTGCGCCAGGAGAAGAAGGAAAGCTACAACTCGAACAATGGAGGCCAGTTACTTGTAACGACTGTTGTTAAGTAACACAATTGCAGTATGAATGGAAAACAAATTAAAACACATAAATCTAAAGAAACCTTCCAACCGAGATGGTGTGAGATAATAAATTGAGCAATAATGTGCTATAGCTACCGCTTCTGTGCCCTGAATTATATACTTTTTTTTTTTTTTTTTTTTTTTAAACGTGTATAGTGAGAGAGTTATGCGTTTTGTTAGACTGTAAGGTTTTATGTATACGTCTACAACTCAGTGGTAGAACTGAAATCTTAAATGTGCTGCAAGACGTATATTTTTCGTGAACACCTGTTAATTTTCTTTTTACTCACTTTTTACCAGCTGTTTGAAATGTTGCTGTCACACGAGTTTTTAAAATGAACAAAATCAAACATTGTGTTGTGATGAATTCTCTGTTAAAAACATTTTAGCGCCAATGGAAAATCAAAACGAAATTGTAAATTTGTTAGGAAAATTTTAAAATAGGTTAGTTACCTGATATTCGTTCATGCAACTTACTTTGGTCGCTATGCACGACGCGTTTCAGGATCAAGGTCCCATCTTCAGGTGCTCACTCGGGTCGAGCTCGTCAGTTCATAAAAACACACACATAAAACATAAAAAACACTGAATTCAAACACTCATGCTGTGCGAAAAGGGACGATGCGCATCGTCGAGAAAGTAAACGTGCGCTGGCCGTATAAAGTCCAATGCAGAGAACTTTGTTACGAAATGCTGCGCCTTCAGAATCAACGGTAAGCGGGACACACTCGAGTTCATACGTGGTCGTACAAGCACTGAGGACTATCCCAGCAGTGGTCGTCCAAAAAGTGCAACGAAAAATGCCATTCATGAAAAATTTCATAGGGTGTTGAAAGACCTCAGATTGAGGACTGGATGACATTGCTGGAAATATACGCATCTTATATGAGCGTTTGCATTGTACTTTAACTTAAGAAATTTGTGTGAAAATGCGTTGTGCAAGATGGCTGCTGCATTAGAAGTAGTTGCACTTTTTAGGCGTCGAGTGCGGCCTCATTTTCAATGCTCTTGCGACCACGTTTATACTCAAGTGCCTATTTACAAACCGTTGGTTTTAACGTCGCAACATCTTCTGACACGTTTAAAGTTTTCTTTCGAATTTCCGTTTCCGCTAAACAACTTTTAACAAAGAATCACCTGTAACGGCCACTCAGGCCGTTACATAAAATTTAAAACTAGACCATTTGGCTAGACGAAGCGACAAATGTGCTGGAGCCCAGAGTGACAGGAGTTGCAATAAAATACTCTTGTAATCAGTAACAATTTTTTATTAGTGCTATTTTAGTTACAGGCTTTAAAAGATTGAATCTTAGTTTGATGTACATTACAAATTTAAATGATGTCAAACGTTTAACTGAGTTTCTGGTACCCTTAAGAGTATGTCTTTACATTGATATAAAATGTCAGTTAGAATTTATCTAAAACCGGTGGATTTGTTGTCGACTGGTTTAGTGATTGGAATGCTCCCACTTGTACTTTTGAAGAACTGACATGATATCCCGTAGACCTGTCTGCAATTAGTGTTGGTGGTGTTACTTGAGGAGTCCAGAAGTTCCAGCTAGTTCATTCTGGGCAGGTGTCTCTTGGAGCTGTGTAGGCGTAGTATTTCTGTACCTGCAGGCTTCGGGGAGCTCCGTGCTACACTGCTCAGCAGATGGCGACTGATATCGGTGTCACCATCTTCCCAACCCCGGCTGTGCGGGGACCCTATAACATTTTTACAGATTAGCCGTCAGAGAATACAGCTACCAGTGGACACTCTCGCCTCGGAACACAGACACCACACACACACTGTCACAATTTGTATCAACACTCTAGTTTCTCTTGTTACACTAATACATATCATAATCTGAAAATTTGTGTTAGTACATCACCTTAAATATAGGTTTACTTCTGTTTAAGAAATATATATATATATATCTGTTTTACCCTACTCACCAAGATTTGGTTGTTTTGACATATTAAACTTTTATTTAGAGGGGTCACAAAAGCAATAGCAATAAAGATTAAAAATAACTAACACCTGCAAAATACTTTTTTAAGAGATCCATTGAACTACACATACTGGCTGAATTTACTAGAATACATATGGCCAAAACATGATGAAACATTATTTCTCATTGAATAGCACCAATACTATTACTCTGTTATTACCAATACATTATACTGTTCTGTGCAATTAAGAAACTTGAAAATTCCACATACTGTTTGAACATCACGTTAACTATTTTTGTAACATTAAATTTATCAAGGCCGTTAAATGTAAAGTCGCCACGTGCTCCCAGACCGGAAGTAACGTGTAATTTAATTTACAGTAGAAAAATATTACAGTAAAATGGTTTTACAAATTTGGATCACACACACATACACAAAGATAACACACATTCCCATCATTAAATTAACATGGAACAAAATAATTGCTCACCTGAAACGCTTTACGAGATTAAGTACTCAACTAGACACAAATCAAATAGGTACTCCCCTGGGCCGTCAAACTAGCACACCCTGTTGGAAGGTTGGAGACGAAATGAGAAAGAACCACGTATTCTGCGAACCCACCATGGTACATAAACTCAACCTGTTGCGGATTGCAGAACATAACCTTTGGCAGGCTGTTTTCTAACAGCAGCGTCCCGTAATCAGCTGACAAGTGTGACGATTTAAATGGTAAATAAATAAATAAAAAAAAATTAATAATAAAAATATAAAAAAAAACGAAAGTAAGTACTTTAAATCGCACGATTAAACTAAATACCCCAGAAATAACTCATAATAGTAATGAGAATTAAATTAAGAAGATCTAACTAAATAAGTAATTAAAAATCTGAATGTAAAAGTTAAGAATAAAACAGTTAACCCTTTAGTAAATTTATCATGCGTTGACCTGCCTATTCCGGACACAACGTGCTTACCGAACCGGCAGTAAATTAGAAATATTTGTAAATCGTAATGTAAATAATTAATAATTTAAAGTCACAAGTAGTAGTTATAATAATCCCTGTAAACAAGATAAGTCTAGATAGCTTATTTTGTCTTACTATAAGAATGTATTATTAATAAAGAGTTGGAACTATATTATGGCGGAGTACTCACTCCGCGTCGTTGCAATCTACCTGTTGTAACAATGAAGAGTAACGATGCGGCGTTCAGACTGTAAACACCTCCAAACGAGGGCTCTTCATAAAATGTTTTGTTTTTGATTTTTTAATTGAGTTTTAGCTTCCACTAAAAGCGTGGAGAGCTAGTTATATATTGAAGATGTAGTGAGGAATTTGTTAGAAAGTGTGATAATGTAAAAAGAATTAGTATATAAGGTGATGTCTCAAGTTAATTAAAAAACGAACTCTCGAATATTGTTCGAGTAATGTAATTCAGATATTAATGTATAAAGAAGATGCAATCTCCAGTACTACGCTGCCAGTAAATATGTGACGTGCACAACTGCAGATACGGACGACTACCACCTAAACAACACTTACCAGAACCGCCAAGGATCAGCCCGACTTCACGCAGCATAACATCCATCTCCTCATTAATACACCCAGAGGACTTTCACCGGAAACACTACCCAGATGACTACCCCGACTAACAGAGTACCGAAGATTCACGCCCCAGGACACGGACAGCAAAAGCGTATCTAAGAGGTGACTCGGTAGCTCGTCTACCGAGTATTATGTACATTTAAAATATAAGTTTTCATACACACCAGAGACTTTTCAAAAGACAATAATCATCTCTAAGCATTAAGTTTTAGAAAAATGTAACCAGTAATTTCTAAAATCATACGTTGCAACATTACTCTTGAGATATAAGTTTTAATCCCTTAACTAAATAATACCATTCTTCAAATGGTGTTCATGTAACAATGCAACCTTCTTGATAAGTAAAGTAAATTTCAGACGTCTTTACTAGATTTAAAGAGACTCGGATCCGAGGTAAAATACATGATCTGTTTGATCCTTTGTTTGACAGAAAACCCCTTTTAACTATTTCAGTATGAGAAAATTTTTTTGTAATGGGATCTATATATATATATATATCATTTGTTAATAAAGAGATGTCATCTTGTTACATATTGAAGTGAGTGCATAAATCAGTGAAAATACCTTTCGTTGTGTCCTATAATTAGAGTTATTATTATTGTTCTAAGTGTTGTGTTGATTTTCAGTTTGTTACAACGTAGGCAGCCTGTTAATTGAATAGCGTCAATTATCACGGGTTCCCTGGATTTATAACGTAGCCCGGAACGTTATACAATGTCGACTGGCTTACCAGATCGCGTCACCGTTGCGCGGACACGGCCTTACTAATCAAGTCAGCCCTGCCACCCAACAGCGACGCGCTTTGGCGGCCTTCCACGTGTAAATCACGACGGGCAAATTCAAACCCCGGCACAACGCCACGATGTTTGAATTTGTTTGTCCGTTTTTCAAAACACGCACGACACGTCAATTTTAAAGAGCTTCTAAACAATGAATAAATTGAAAGAGAGATTTGGAAATTAAAACGAGTTTACATAAAATACAAATTATGCAGCACCCAAAAGTACAAAGATACTTATTTTTCACCTAGGCAACAGGTATTTCACTGTACATTTAGGTAAAACTGAGACTACAGAGGCAGGATTTTAATTAAGGGTCGTATAAAATTAAAAAATAGACAGTGGTATATATGTACTTAGGCATTCAAATTACTATCAAAAGAGGATATATTTTCAAAATAATTATGAGAACGTTTTTCCCCTTAAGGGGTGCTGCAGCTTTTGGAAAAAGCTTTGGTCTCCAGGACAATCAGGTTACTGTCGTCTCGATCCTCTGCTCTCAGTCTCCATCTTTTTACACCGATCATGGATACGTCGTCCTCAAGGTCATCCACCCATCGTTGTCTGGGCCTACCCCTTTTTCTTCTAGTTATCAGAGTGTTGAAAGCAAACAGACCAGTAAAATTTCACGTATTATAGCTTGAAGATATGACAAAGACAAATTAATTTTGTATTCAAATGACTACTGATGATAAGCATAGCAACTTATGGGTCGAAATTATGAAATATTAGTAAGTGAAGTACAGAATGTATAAAAACAAGCTTCTTTGAACTCATCAAACTGATGTTTCTTTAAATTATATGCTGCGCTTTTATACTTTGTCATTTCTCAAATGTAAATAAGGCACTTTCGTGTTTTGATTATTGAGTCTTGTATGTAATCACCTTTTTGACATTTACATTTTGCACATTCCAACACGAATGTTTGTCCAGCAATGTTTGTCATTTGTGTACGTGTATTGTTTAAAATTCAGCAACGGGATTTGCGTGTGTCCAACATACTTTACGTTTTAGGCAACAGCACAGAATATAATTACAAATCACGTTCAGGCCTTGACACTTTACCATTCGTAAACACGTTGGGTTTTCTGAACGTCTGTCCCCGATTTCTATTAAATCATTGCGCAGCGAAATATAGAGCTCTTTATAAATCCTAAGCGATGGGTAATTTTTGACGGAAAAAATCCTCTACTGGGATTGCTTCCATTGTAACATTTCTTCTGCTTGACGTTTTGGTCCATAAAATCTGGGATAGTCCTCAGCGCTGGTAAATATAGAGTTGCTTTGCTGGAATAAAAGTGGTTCAACTAAAAAGACTTATGCAATTTTGAGGTACAATGAGAACGTCTATCATGTAGAAGAAGGAGAGCCAGAGCGGATGGGGTTGCGCGTCGTGAGACGACCCAATGGTTTCCTAGTACCGAGCCACCGGTAGGGGCTCCTGCCTAGTGATCATGTCCAGACGGAATATTGTTTAATTATTGAATGGCCGCTAGAACGACATGCTCGTACTAGGTCGACTAGTACCAGTATTTGTCGAGGCCGTTTCCAAGAATCACCTGGACGTGTTCAGTACTTGCCAAGACCAGCTATGAAAGGGTTTGTCTGGGTCCTCGCAGCTCGGACGTAAAATTTACATGCAAGTCGCCTTGCGGTGTCTTCCAAGGAGCGGACACCGAGTCCTCTTCTCAAGAGTCGAGAAAGGAACCGATGGGGGCTTTGGCCGCTAGCCGAAGACCCCTGTCGAGAACGCTTTGGAACTTTCTTTTATGAACGGTTGCGAGGTAACCCCAGACGGGAATAACGTAGGTAATGACCGGCAACAGGTACGCGTTGACGATCAACTTACCCAGCTTGCGGGTCATAGCCTTGTTGACAAGTATCGGAAACAGTTGCGCGAGACGAGCGGACGCTCTCTTGCGCATCGTCTCAGCGTGGGCACGCCATGTGAGCCGACGATCAAGGTAAACACCGAGATATTTAACCTCTCTCGACCAGGGCAAATACCTTCTACTATCATGTACAACTGTAGCACGTGTCGTTTATACCTGTGAGACGTTACTGTGATTGCTCGTCCATGTTTGTGCCCGAGAAATTAGTACCGGTTTTCTCCAACGGAGAGACAGCCTCTCAACCTCTGACAATATGACTGTGTAAAGATCGTCGATGCAGTTGTTCACCATTATTCTCTGACCAGTGTAAAGCATTTTGTTTATTTACTAAGTATTTATTTACATAGTAGCGGAGATAGAAAGGTCCTCGTTCTTCATCTTAAAATGTTATACACGTTTCATTTTCTTGCGTTGTATCCAAAATATAATAATGGGAAATACATCCTGAAAAATGTTTGTATTCGTAGTCATTATCAGTAGCCTGCTTTACAGTCTCTACCTTATACCGCTCGAAATTGTCAAGTAAAATTCTGTGCACGAAAGAGTTGACATCTTCGCCGTTGAAAAGACTCGATTTTACGTAAGGTTTTGGACTTTGTCTTAAACAGGTTCCACTTTTTTATTATTTTCCTTGTGTCTAAATACTGCTTAGCTTACGTGTAGGGATTTTTCTCAATTCGCTTATCTTAAACGTCTTCCCTATTAACTGATTGCATCTTCAGACTAACTAGAATTCATGCCTATCAAGATTACATTACGTGTGGTGACAGTATGAAATGAAGTTCTTGCTTAATAGCAAACGGGTTGAGCACTATTTTGCTTATTAATGTCTTTACGAAACGTGATTTATGGTGATAATTTTAACATTTGTCAAGTGTTTCAAACATTTTTTTGGAATTTTTCAACAAATAAAAAGACTCGTTTTGCTTGTCTTGCCTATGTCTTATTCTTCAGCAACATTATCTACCACATACTTCAACTGGATGCTCTACGTTTTTTGCAGCCCTCTGCGTTTACCTTTACCTGATCATAGCAGTTTTGTACATTCCGTTTTTGACTTTACGCTCAGTTTTGTATGCCATCAAACATTCCAACCTTTCTTCTTCCCCATTATCCCTATTGTTCCGTTTATCGCTCTATGATTAATTGCTACAGATAATGTTTACGGCATATACAGGACCGAAAAACCAAGATGTTTTTCTGTTTCTAATTACCTTCAGCACTTTTCGTTCCCCTCTTATCATTATCAGCCGTGGCTCTCCAACCCTTTGCGGGTCTTGGCCAGCTCCAAGAGTCGATTCCATTCTTTTCTCTTGCGTGCCCTGGCTTTCCACTTTCTTTCAAAACTATGTTCATCTTTCTGCGGTCCTCCTCTATCTGGTCTTTGTATCTACTTCGGGGTCTTTCCATTGTTCTACTACCCATTGGTCGTTCCTCTCCTATTCTCGTCAATATTTTATCGTTTGTCACTCTTGTGGTTTACTTTACCTTAATCTTTGTACGCCACAACATTTTGACGGGATCCCAAAATACCTTTCTTTCTTTTTTTCGATCCATGTTTCTCTGTAATATACAACCACATTCCAAACAATTTGCATTCAGCAAATCTCTTTTACGTGGCAATCGGAATTCTTGTTGTTGTCGTTAATGTTCTTGTGTTTTTAAAAACTGTCTTACCCGAAGGTATCTTACGTCTGACTTTCTCCGTACAGCTTCCATAGTATGCCATCGTTCTTTCAAATCAATAATAGGTTTCCGCTTGATCTACAGTATTTCCTTCCAAGTATATATTAACCAAAACTATTTAGTTCTTATATCTTTAGTTTTTCGTACATTTTTTTAATTTTTTTAACTCTTTTCCCGTACTTAAAATACTTTGCATCATACATTGTAGCTATTTTTCTGATTTCGCCAACATAGCTGATCATCCACATATTTAATGGTCTTTATTGTTTTTCTTCCCACTACGATTCATCTTGTTTGTTTTAACGCCTTCTTTGGCAGCATTGCACCGTAGGCATTGTACAACGTTGGTGAAAACATCATGCTTATTTAACGCCTTGGCCAGTGTGCACTACTTTTGTTTCATCTTTATCTACTCTTACTACTGCTTTATGTGTAACCACTACATTACCATTGGAACTGTAAAAAAAATTCTGTTTGTTTGATTTCACAAATTCATCTTTCGGTTCAATTGGATTACGATAAGTGACACTGACAATGTATTCTAAAGGAATTTCACAACTTTATTTATTTAATTAATAAAGTTTTTTTAGTAGTTAGAATCACAAACATAAACAGCATTGTTGCATACTACTGTAAACAATTTTTTTTCCAAATAGCGCTTCAAGCTTTACAGCTCATCGTCAGATCGAAAATCTTTTGCATCGTCGGAAATCTGATGATGAGCTGTAAAGCTTGAAAGCGCTAATAGGATAATTTTGTTTTCTATAGTGGTGTGCAACAGTATTATTTTGTTTGTGATTATAACTACTAACACAACATTATTAATTAAACACTGGTGTACAGCAGTGTCATTTTTTTTTGGAATCCTAATATTATAATACACTAATTGCCTTAACTCATAGACAAACCGTACACTCGAAAGTTAGAAATGTATGTGATGACGACTTTACTAAGTCCTGACAACGTAGCGTAAAACAATTCCTCTCAGCAAATCCAGTATCGTAGTCTTAGAGCGGAAACAGTGTTGCTCACAATATTTATACAGAAGCAGGCAGGTAAAAAGCAATCTTGTTAACAGGTTAAGAAGGAACAGAGAGGACTTCACGAAACTTTAACCAAGTAATATTGTGCAATTTCCTTGTTCTCGGATACCAAAGGGAGTAATTTATAGCTTATTATTAAGACGACGACGCCTACAAGGAAAGTGATGAAATACTATCTCTGTTTCTGAGCTTAGTAAATGGATGTTCTCTTCCTCGTCGTAAATAGATTGTCAGTAACTTCCCTGTTCTAATGGGTTACTCTTGTGACCTAATAAGCTATGACGTTCTAAAGCTACCTAATTTGAAAACAAAGAAAACCTGACTTTTCTGTACTGCAATAAGACTTTGAGACATATGTAATATACTTTTAGTGCAATCAAAAATTCAAAGAAAGTGTCTTTCTTCTGCTGCTGCTGCATCTTCTTTTTCTTGTTTTGCACTACAAGGAATAGTTCGCTAAACTTGTACACGTACACATCCCATTGCCGGATCTGTCACATCCCTTTTCCTTAAGGTCTAGACTGATTAACGTTTCCAGATAATAAATCAACTCTCCTTCGTTGAACATCAATTGCTACTACAATGTTGCACCCTGTTCCAGTCTCAATGGAAGTCATGCAACCATAGCTTACTGGGCCTTCCCACACTTCTCTTCTCTCTTGGATGATTGTCAAGGGCTTTTTATTGAAAATCTAGCTTGATCCGTTCTTTTTACGTGTAACCGATACTCTGTTTTGTACCGAGAAATTTTCTTATTTAAGCTTTCAGCTATGCCTAGTTTATTCTAATATGATCATTTTTGATAAGATCTCTCCTGAAAAAGCCTGTTACAGACCACAACAAACCTAATTTCTGCTCCTTTTATTCTAGTCACATATTTGGTCTTTGTACGCCAAGTTTCAGTACCATACAGTAGTTGAGGTATTATATTACATTATTATATTTCAATTGGGTCTCATTCCTTGATTTTTTCTTTAAATGTTTAATGGTACAGCCACAAAACGACTGGAAGAGACTAATTTTGCTTTCAATATCATTATCATCCTGGTACGTGATGCTACCCCCTATTACTTGAAATCTGGTATCTGTTCTATTGGAGAGTCCTGTATGACAATCGTATTAAAGAAACATGTAAGAAAAATCTGATATAGGGTTCAGGTTTAGAAATTTCAGAATTATGTGATACCAGGATGTAAAAAGAGGTTCAAATGTTTGAGAAACTAGAAAAATCTATGCTGAGTATAAAATTAAAGAGAATTGTACTTGCAATCTGAATACAGGTTTCAGGTTTTAAATTTAAATCTTTTATATCACTAGGGCCGAAAAAATTATAATTAACAGAGACGTTTAAATTGTTTTCCGGCTATCACACTAAAGAGAGAATGTTTGTTCCAAATATGTGCATACTTTGAAACTTTTTGTATCCTTGCTGGTACATAACGAGATAAAATTGAAAGTCAAAATTTGGAAGAAATTAAAAATATTTCTAGTATATCAAATTTAGAAAACATTTTTTCGAATCAGTATTTTATCCATTCTTTCATTATTATTTGGCGTTCTGCCATAAGACAGTTCTTTAAATGGCAAGAGCTCTTCAAGCTGTCCTATCGCATGCCAGTCTTTTCGTTCCTTCTTAACACCCTTTGATTTTAATGCTATCTATTAACTTCATTCTTCTACGCCCTCTTTTTTTTTCCTTCTATGACACCCTCTATGGGAGTTGTAAGCATGCAGTCTCTTTGTAAACAATGACTTAACCAGTTCCATTTCCTACATTCTATTACCTTTAGGATCCTTCTCTCTTCCCCTCTTCTTCTTAAAACTTCATAATTCCTTACTTTATCAACCCGCCTCAGTTTTTCCATTGCTAACCGACCCCACATCTCAAAGGCTTCTAATCTTTTCTCATCCTCCTTCCTCAGTGTCCGTGTCTCTGCGCCATGTAAAGCAACGCTCCACACTTAATATTTGGCCAAACTTTTTCAGTCTTTCATAATGGTTTTTAATTTTTGGTTGCGTTTTTATAATGAAGAAGTAAAAGCCGACTTGAAAAGAAGTACGAAATTGCCATTTGTTACTAAAGTTTTAGTAACTAAAGTTTGTTACTAAAATTCCGTCAACAGTTTTGTACAACTTAAAGTTATATAGATGAACACTTGTGGGTCTTTAGTTTTCAATACATTTGAAAGCGACTATGCTTTAATATACATTGGTCCTATGTACGTTTATTGTTTTGCTACACAATACTACTTCCAAAGCAGCGTAACCACGTCCCTTAAAACACGAAACCCACGTTTTCAGACCGACAGTGTAAAATCTCGTCATTAAGAAAGCATGCAGATTTCTGATTTCTTGATGTATGCGCGTTCATAGATATATTGTACCTTTGTGTGGTATGTGTTCAGACATAACCAACATGACACTAATAAAACACATATCACACAAAGACTCCATAATGAGCATTTGGGAAAATTTACAAATATACAAACACAAAACAAACTAATACCTGATCATATGCAAATGAATACAAAACATGACAATTTTTAAAGCTCTCAACATCGAAAATATACAAAGCACTAATATATACACCGCAATCACACAATAATATCAAGTGCCACATGCTAACAGAAAACCATAACAACAACCAACCAACACACAAGTACTTAACAAGATTCAAACTTAGGTAGGCTGAGGATGGGAACACAAAGTGAACCGAAACATGTTCCAAATAAGAAAGAACACATTTTGAAGTAAAAATTTTATAAATATAAAATATAATATATTTAATTGTATGGTTTGTTTACGTTAGAAATCAAAATGTTTTAATAGCTGAGAAAGTAATACCAGTAATAAGTACCGAAAAAAGCAATAGAGCAGCAGTATGTATGCTGCCTTGCTCGTAACGCCTACGCTTATTATCGTGTTGTGAGTTTAGTGGCCATTACATTTTACTGCAACACATTTCACTAAATCAGTATGGTCTGCTAGCACGTGCTTCGGCTGTAGTCGTACACTGGGCTCTGAATATTGCTTTCAGACTTTCTTAGTCGTTTCAAGTTACTGTTAACTTTTCAAGCTTCAGAGACAAACTTAGTCAAAACATTAAAATTATTATTTCATACTTTAAGCATAGGCTACACTATAAAGTTTAAGGACTTCTTTATGAGCATATTTGCCAGTTTATAAGTATGTCCCTTGAACGTGAAGCCCGGTTCACGTTATTTCTAAAAAAATGTTGTTTTTTTTTTAATACTTAAACAGTCATCAATAACAAAGGGCTTTGATTCTGTTGATATAGAAACTATTGATAAAATAATCCTAGAATTTGGTGTTAAAACTAAATTGGCAAATCTAATTCGTGAAAACCTTACGCGCACAGTCTCAAAAATAAAAATTCATCGGAGAAATATCTAAACCGTTCAAAATAAATACAGGTGTAAGACCTTTTCTTTTCAACTGTGTCCTGGAGAAAGTAGTGAAAATTTGGAATGAAAAATGTAAGGAATGCAAAATAATACCAATCGTGTTGGGAAGAAGGAACAAACTTATTGAAATAAACTAAAATGGCTTTCGCTATACTTTCTGAACATCTGACTCTGCAGTAAAACAAGTTAATTTTTTAGAGGACATAGCCAGTAGGACAGACTTAAGAATTTCTGTAGAAAAAAACAAATTTCTCACGAACATTAAAAATGTGCCAAAATTCCTGGTAACAGATATTGGTAGAAGAGAGAGGGTCCGAAATTTAAGTATCTAGAAGAAATGATTCAAGAGAATGGCTTAGAAAAATCAGCTATAGAAGAAAGGATTCATAAGATGGAAAGGGCATATGGTATAACTAAAGATATTTACAATAACAAAGTCCATATCTAAAAATGCGAAAACAAGGCATTACAGTACTGTAGAGAGGCCAGAATGCCTATATCCAAGTGAATGGCTAGCAATGAATTACATAATTTAGACAAACTAGAAATATTGGAAACGCGAATTATTAGGAAAATATTAGGCCCACAAACAACTTTAGAAGGTTATAAATTAAGAAATAATGATAAAATATATCAAAAATTAGTAACATAAACAATGAGAAAATGATAAACTATTATTTTTTTAGACATTCATATAGAATGGACGGCAATAGGTTGACAAAGCAAATCTTCAAATATCTGTGGGGGAAGAAGTCAACATAAAGTTGGATTAAAGAAGTACAAAAGGATTTTGAAAAAAATAATATACACGCAGAAGAAGCAAAAAGATGTGTTTCGGGCGAAAGTGTTAAAAATGGAAGGAGTCCAGGGTAGGAGAGAGAAAAACGCTGGTTCAAAGTGGACTGAAGACAGGAAGAAGAGACACAGTAAAAAGATGAAAGAATATTGGAGAAAAAGAAAAGAACAAAAAGTAAAGAATTAAAATTATCATGTGGTCCTCAGATGGCCCATACAAAAATATAGTCATTACAATGTCACCATCATCGTCGTCGTCGCTATAGTCATTATCATCATGACGTAGTTAAATTATTCTGAAAGCTGTCGCACCTTCTGTCTGCCAACATCTATACGGCGTTAGTGCAGTGATGGGCACAAAAAAATGAGTGTTCCTACACTCACAAAAATTGACGCACAAAAATGAGTTGGGGGTTGGGAGAAACATCGTCGTCTGTAAAAATCTCTTTTGCATGTATGCAGACTGTAAAATTTGAGTTATGTTAAATTATATAGACCTAAATTTGATTTAAATCTACACTAGACTGATTTTTATTGTATCGACCATCTAATAACCACATGCCAATATCAATTCTTTATTCTTTGTTCTTTTATTTTTCTCCAGTATTCTTTCATCCTTTCACTGTGTCCCTTCCTCCTGTGTTTAGTCCACTTTGAACCTGCGTTTCTCTCTCTCCTACCCTAGACTCCTTCCATTTTTAACACTTTTGCCCGAAAAACTTCTCTGTCAATTGCTTGTTCTGCGTTTACATTAATTTTTTCAAATCTTTTTGGACTTCTTTAATCCAACTTCATGTTGACTTCTTCCCCCACAGATATTTAAAGATCTGCTTTGTTAACCTATTGTCGTCCATTCTATAATAATATCCAAAAATTATATTCTTCTTTTCCTCATTGTTTCTCTTATATATTCTATACTTTAATATATTTTATCATTACTTCTTAATTTCCAAACTTCTGAAGTTTTCTAGGACTAATATTTTCTTAAAAATTCGTCTTTCCAATATTTCTAGTCTGCCTAAATTATAATTCAATGCTAGACATTCACTTACATGTAGGCATTCTGGCTTCACTCTAGACAGATTTTATTTTATAAAGCTGTCCTTACAGCTTAGTTGTACCACCAGAGCCGTATTTTTCTGTAGGCGGACACGATTGCCATTGGGGTCCGCATATCCGGTGCGGGGCTACATATCCGGTTTTAAAATAAACGTGTTCATACGTAACTGTCAGCCATTGATTAAAAATTGTATATTGATAAAAATAAATGTTGCATCTTTAGAAAAGTATTGAAGTGTTTCTTAGATTGACTGCTATCATCTGCTTTCCTGCTTCAGTGAAAATAAAACTGCTGACGAGAGACGCACAGAATAGACTTTCCTGGTGGCCAGCATTGCACGTCTTATACTGAGCTTAGTAGTATACGTATGTAATTCCATACAACTGGGTTTTTGAAAACTTTATTATTACTTATCAGGAGATCATCATTATCATCATCATTTTAACGGTTTTAGGCTTTAGCGGCCTGTTCCTATTCCAAAGTTTATCTTTTCTTAGGTTTACCAACTTTCTTCTGCCTCTAGGGTTGTAATTTTTTGCCATCTTTAGTATTCTACTTTCTTCAATTCTACTGATGTGTTGAATTCATTTTCTTCTGTATTCTTTAATCTTTACATTAACTGCAAAAATATCTTCGTTACTTCTTTTCACTTCATTTCTTATATGATCTCGTCTGTTATACCTTTTAACTGATCTCAAAAATTTCATTTCTGCTGTTTCTACTTTTTGTTCACCTTTTTCCTTTATGACCCAAGTTTCAAAACCATACAGGAGTGTAGGTATTGTCATCCTTTTCTAAAGTTGTATTTGGGTCACTTTTCTCCATTTCTGTCAAAATGTTTCACATATTTTTGTGAAATTCGTCACTTTATTTTTTATATCTCTATCTGGATCATAAGCAACGTCTTACTTGTATTATGCATGTTGTGTCTATGCACATTTTTATCCAAACCGGTTTACCTCATACAAAGGCTATACTTTTGTCTTCGGTTTATATACATTCTTTTACTATTTTATGTAAGATGTATAATGCTCCCTGAAGATCGTCTTCTGAAGTGGCGAATATAGCTTGGTCATCCGCGAATAGAATGGTTTTCTAGCTTTTATTTCGGTAAATTTTAATACCGTGGGGGGATTTTTCGTTCCATTTTCTGAAGAGATCATCTAGATAAACGTTAAAAAGTAATGGTGACATACAACAACCTTGTCTTACGCATTTGTTTGTTTCAATCGGGAGTAGATTCTCCTCCGTCCGTCGTCTATGATTATCGCGGTGTTTCTATGTAAACTGTTTACGGGCTAAAGTAAGTGTTGTGATATACCTATATTTCCAAGTATGTCCCATAACGTCAGTCTGATCACTGTATTAAAAGCTTTGTTGAATCGATAAAACATGTGTTTTATGTAATCAATGCAAGAGCGTCCAACTCGTCAGGAGATACAATTATATTTCTTATATTGTTTTTGCACTACAAAAATTATGTATGTAGATTATAATAGTTATAAAAGTAAGTTCATCTGCTCAGGAAAACGAAACACGAAATTATTGGCTGTCATTCATAAACTAAGATATGAGAAAGGGTTTTCTTTTGAAATCATAAACAGTGAAAAATTTGTCACATGTTTCTCGTACAAAACTAATCTCAGATAAAATAATAGTTTACTATTCGTTTTCTTATTAAAGTAAACGTAGTGTTTACTAATTGCTTTTGCAAGATTTCGCGGGTGGAACTTAAAAATTATCGCGGGCCAACTGGATATTACAAAAAAAAAAAAAAAAATTGTGACATTCAGTTTTGTGTATTAGCAATACCCATATTATTCAAGTTTAGTCAATTGTATTCAAAATTACATGTAAAACCGGGCTGTTGGGCCTTGGTCCCTTGCTATGAAACGCCATCAGGTTGTTGCCAATAACTGATACAAGTATCGGGTATTGTTTTACGAACATCTGTCGCTTTATGTAAGCCTGAGGAAGATTCACGAGGGGGGAATCAAAACGTTAGTCTTTGTTCTATCTTACTGAAATTTCGGCAGAATACAATAAAACAGTTCCTTATCTAAAACAAAAGTTATGGCTTTTTCTTGGTGAAATTATATTAAAACAAAGATTGTCATACAGGAATCGCCAATAGAATACAATAGAATAGGTGCCAGATATCAAGTATCTGGAGTGTAGCTTCACATACCAAGAGGATAAGGAGATTGAAAGCATAATTAGTCTCTCCCAGTATTTTTGTGGTTGTATCATTAAACACTTAAAGAAGAAGACTAGGAGAGACGTAATTGAAATATTATAATGTAATGGCCATACCTCAATTACTGTATGGCAGGGAGACCTGGATTAGTAAGGCCAAAGATGTATCTAGAATACAAGGAGAAGAAATGACGTTCTTTAGAGCTGTAAAGTGTTGTACCAGCAGATATCGTATCAGAAATGGTCATATTAGAATCTAGCTATGCATAGTTGAAAGCTTAAATGAGAAAATCTCCCGGTACAAAACGGAGTGGCTGTTACACGTAGAGAGAATGGATCCTACTAGATTTTCGAGAAGAGCTATCATACAAGGGAGTTAGAGGGGTGCGGGAAGACCCCGTAAACGGTGGTTGGATAATTTCTATTGAGACTGGAACAGGGTACTAGCCTAAGCCGTAAAGGACGACGACGACGACGACGACGATGGATCTAAGCATTGCCGATCACACCGATCACCGATCACATCCAAACTGCCCAGTTTTTTAGATGTAATTCTGAACATATTGACAACGGCCTTGCAGTCTTTAGAGAATTAGTAAATTGTATTCCATAATAAAAAGACAAGATACAAAAGATCTCAATCTTCTGGTTAACACTGTCTTATCATAAATAGTGACAAAAAAATGTCGTGTTACTTAATTGGGTTTTAAGTATTTTATTTACAATGTAATTAGAATATTTACATTTAATTTGATTGGAATAAGGTCTTGATGACAGACATATCATATTTAAGGAGTGTGTTTGAAAAGTCTCAGGTTTTCTTGTAGGTGTATTGGTGGACGGGTTATAGATTCTCGCGGTTGTACAGGGCGGCTTGCTGGGTCATAACATAATTTTACTGCCTATATTATGACGTACGCATGAAAGCTCGTTTGTTTATTATTTTGTCAACCAACGAGTTTTATGTTTGTACCATGGTCTATGACAGGTAATTAAAATTTCATTTAGACCCATGTTTTTCGGTATCCAGGCCCCTCATAGTATATAATTAGTAAAATAGTTTACCTTTTTCTTGTCCGTCTGGTGGCCTTTTCTCTATATTTAATTCTACACGTTTCGGGACATATGCCCCATCATCAGGAATATCCCTTGGTGAAGTTCGTCGATCATTAAAATATTAAAAACACTTTATATACAATTTTACACATAACAATAAATATAACATAAACATAAAAAACACACATAAAATCCGTGTGTGTCTCAAGTTTGGGGATTTTACACATAAAAAACACCACCGATATCGCGTGTGTCTCAAGTTTCGGGATTTTATGTGTGTTTTTTATGTTATATTATATTTATTGTTACGTGTAAAATTGTATATAAAGTGTTTTTAATATTTTAATGATCGACGAACTTCACCAAGGGATATTTCTGATGATGGGGCATATGTCCCGAAACGCGTAGAATTAAATATAGAGAAAAGGCCACCAGACGGACAAGAAAAAGGTAAACTATTTTGAAATAAATAAATACCTTTTTCTTTATCCGTGCTGCGACTACGTCTTTGATGTCTTACGACATGTTTCGGGAACACGTTCCCATCATCAGGTAAAATTGTTTTTTCTTCTAGTTCATAACGAACGTGTCAAGAATATAATAATTAAAACACATCAACACATAAACACATAACACAATGACTATGATAGAACTCAGTCCACGTAACAGTGCGCACTGCCGTACTATAACTGACCACGTAATCAAACTATATATTCGGCTGGTGTACACAAGCGTTATCACTCTTCAATACAGTATCATATAAACAGTGAGATTTAAATGTTAATTGATCATTAAGCAGTAGGTTTGGTTGAAATAAATGCGCTTTATATATTTCATATTCTTCCATGGCATCCATGTATCGGCTCTTACTGCATATATGTATGGGCGTAAAGTTATCCGTGAAACCACTATAACTGTGATTGCTGTTTACCAGATGTAAAGCAAAGTTGGATTTGATTGACTTGATGTTCCTTTTTGGCAAATGTTCTTTATATCTGTCTTTAAATTTCCTGCCCGTTTGTCCTATGTAGAATTTATCACATTCACTACACTGGATTCTATATATGCCAGAACTGTTTTCGGTTGTTTTTTGTGTTCGAGGTTTTAATATGTTCAATATGTTATTGGTAGTTTTGAAGGACACGATGATGTCTAATTTTCTTAATTCATTTTTTATTATATTAGGAATCACATTACTATATTCAACTGAAATATAATGGTTCTTTTTACCATCTAATTTTAATTTTCTTTCCATTTTATTCCTACGTTTGCGAATTAAGTTATCTATTATATCACTTTTATATCCATTATTGACAGCTATATGTTTAATAATATTTACTTCATCTTGAAAATCTTCCTGGTTCATAGGTATAGTTAAAAGTCTATTTACGAAAGCATTAAAAGAGGCCATTTTCTGTGTATATGGGTGGAATGAATCAGCATGGACAGTTATATCCGTGGTAGTAGGTTTCCTGTATATTTTATATGTGATACAATCAGCGTTTCTTCGAACAGAAAGGTCTAAAAAGTTTAGGCAATTTTCATTTTCTACTTCCATGGTGAATTTTATGTTGTTATTTATGTTGTTCATGTATTTGAGTAACATGTCCATTTGTCTACAAGTGCCATTAAAAACCATGAACGTATCGTCAACATATCGCGTGTATGAGATAATTTTATCGTGGTAACTGTTACAGTTAGATAGCAGATAATTATTTTCATAAAAGTTAAGGTATATATCTGCCAGTAATCCACTTAAAGGAGACCCCATGGCTAACCCTTCTCCTTGTTTAAAAAACTTGCCGTCAAATGTAAAATAATTTTGTTTCAACACTATTCGTAATATCAAGATTAATTCGTTAATTTCCTGTTGATTTAATATTGCCGTATTAAGTAAATTGTTTTGGAGAATCTCTATTGTTTCTTGTATAGGTATATTTGTGTATAAATTGACAATATCAAAAGAAACCAGCTTATAACTCGGTAATAAGTCGATGGAATTAATTTTGTTTATGAAATCTTTATTGTTCTTGATACTATGATTATTCTCTAGCTTTATACTGTTTTTTATTATATGTTGAAGTTTTTTTGCGATTTTGTACCCAGGTGCCGACGTGTAGTTAACTAAGGGACGTATTGGCATGTTGTCTTTATGTATTTTTGGCAAACCTGTGAATGCGGGTGCCTGTGCATTTATTTGTTTAATATGGAACTATTTTACTAAACTATTTTACTAATTATATACTATAAGTGGCCTGGATACCGAAAAACATGGATCTAAAACTAGAAGCTTGTCAAGCACATACGGTATTTAAATTTCAAAATATTAAAATAAGTCTACTTAAAACAAATTTACACATAAAGTTCAATCAAGAGTGTATTACAAATAATATAATACCTAAATATGCCTTCATCAAAATAACAGGAAATCAGAGACTGCAATGAAAATCAAAAGGCATGCTGAAATTATGTGGATGAGAGAGGAACTTAAATATTTGTATAAAAAGAAAGCAAAATTAAACAGAGATTTATGTATGACTCATTTAAAACTACTTGATAGCATTCATGTGGCCCTACTAGATAACACAATCCAGGTTATCAACAAATACGTTCATGACGTACTGCAACGTGTTTATCAAAAACAAAAGATTAAACTTCAAGCTCTTAAACATAAGCAGATAAGGGAGGAGGACTTCGCATGTAAACACAAGTTCTACACGCGTGTCTCAAATTTGACGTGTATACAATTTACATCTGATGAAAGAGATATTCTTAACAAAGGGCTAAATTATAATTTCCTTATATCGGTAAAGACCACATGATTCGAGAAATTATTAGTGCAGAGGCCGCCGTAAAAACAATACCAAACCAGACTTTACAAAATGAAACCCGTGCCGTAATTAATAATAGCTTGAATAAATGCCTAAAAACTGTAACAAATAATGAAAAGCTCCGTAAAGTTAATCAAAGATACTTGAAAGAAAAAAAACCTTGAGACATATAAAAACTAAATTGATAGATAACAATGCACTGATTACAAAAGCGGATAAGGGGAATACCGTAGTCGTAATAGACAGAGACGAATACACATCAAAGGTTAATGAGTTCATATCAAATAATAATATTGTAATGATACAAACAGACCCAACAGCAGAGTTCGTCAAACTTTTGAATAATAAAATTAACCTATGTACACGGCTGTTTGATAACGCCACACGCCGTGCACTAAAACCCATTAACGCAGAAGCACCACAATTTGTTGGCCTACCAAAACTCCATAAGACCAATATACCGATTAGGCCATTAATAAATTTCACAAATGCGCCAAGTTACAACGTCAGCAAAAAACTTGCAGTGAAAATAAAAAACAGTATAAAGATAAGTAATAACCATAGTATAAAAAATAACATTGACCTTGTTAACAAATTGAAAAGCATTAAATTACGACCTAATTATAAAATATCATCTTTTGACATTGTTGACTTGTATACGAATGTCCCTGTTCAAGAAACTCTCACTATCCTTAAAGAAAATCTTATTAACCCCAAAATATGTAACTCTGAAAAAATCAATGATTTAGTTAATTTACTGGAAGTTGTACTTGTCCAAAATTATTTTACATTTAATAATAATTATTAT